>OY987332.1:91491918-91696391 GCA_963920685.1 Polydrusus tereticollis
CCACTAAACAAGTGTCTCTTTCAGCATTGGCAAATGAACATTCTAACGTATTATTGGCAACCGCGCAGGTAAATCTTGTAAGCAAGAATGGGGATGTGATAACAGCGAAAGTATTGTTGGATAATGGAAGCCAAAGCTCGTTTATTACTAAATCATTAGTAGAGCAGCTACAGTGTGATATAATTAATTGTAAATTAAATATTTCAAGCGTTTCACAAAACAGTTTTGTATGTAATAAATTGGCGAACGTTACTATATATTCGAAAACGCAGGATATCTGTTATCCAGTGAAATCGTGTATCATTTTGGATAATATCACGTACAAATTGCCGCAAATCCCTATCAAAGTAGAAACTTTGGATATTCCGTATAATTTACAAAGCCGGCTGGCTGATCCAACTTTTAATATTCCATCCGAGATCGACATGTTGTTGGGCGCTGATGTCTACTATTCGATTTTAAGCCAGGGGCAGTGTATTTTAGGCTCTAACAAACCTACTTTGGTAAATACCACACTTGGGTGGATTATAGCAGGGAAGGTACCTTCACATTGTACATCGCCAGTGAAAGGGCACGCTACGCAGGCAGGCGGAAGTAGTGCGTCATTTTTTTTGCAAACTCAAGACGTGGATAAGTTGTTGACAAAATTCTGGACAGTCGAAGAAGTGTCTTCAAAACCTATAATGTCAACTGACGATCAGTTGGCAGAAAGTATCTTTATTAATACTACAAAACGTGTAGAAAACGGTTCGTTTCAGGTCAATATGCCATTTAAAACTCCGGGTGAGTATACGAAACTTGGTGATTCGTTTAACATGGCTGGAAAGCAGTTAATTAAAGAAAAACATCCAAGATCAGTAGAAATTGAACAACACATGGACAGAAACAAGAAGGCCTGGGAATTAGTGGAAAAACTCGCCTTGGAAAGAACCAAACAACTTCACGACGCGGCAGAAGCGTATCAGTTCTACGCAGACGCGAACGAAGCAGAATCCTGGTTCTTGGAAAAGGAATACATTTTGTGTTCAAAAGATCTGGGCATAGACGAACCTAGTGCAGCGTCCTTATTACAGAGACATAAAGATTTAGAAGGGGAACTTCATGCTTATCATGGTGATATACAGAGTCTGAATGTACAAGCAAACAGACTTATCGAAACTGGAATTTCGAATTTGGATTTAAATACAGAATTGGAGGTGGCGGAATCCATTGAAGACATGCAGTTTAATTATAGAATGATAGCCACAGAAGTATTTGTTGATGAACCAGTAGAAAAAGTAGAATATCGTAACATAGTGGAAGAAAGAAAGGTGCCACAAGTCCGTGCCTTATATCCATTCAGTGACCACGGTCTCACCATGGTAAAAGGCGAGGTGATGTTCTTACTGAGCAAAAGTAACCCTGATTGGTGGTGCATAAGAAAAGCGGACGGTACCGACGGGTTTGCACCAGCTAACTACGTTGTTGAAATCGAACCTAGAATAATCCAAGTTACCGTACGTAAACCTGAGACGGTTAAAAGTATACAAAAAGTGAAAAAAACCAAAATGGTTAAGACGAAAGTCCCTATTAAAGTACACAGACCTACTACCAGACCTGTTAAGAGAAAAGTTGACGACAACAATAGCGTCCCGAAAAGACAGAAGCAGCTGAATGATACATACGACAGGTTAAAGAACATGGCTGCTACCCGACATGCCTTGTTGGAGGATTCAATTAGATTGTTTAGATTTTATAGAGAGTGTGATGACTTCGAGAGATGGATCAAAGATAAGGAAAAGATGATGTCTATTGAAGATCCGAATGATAGTGTTCTGCAGGCAAAGAGAAAATATGAGAAATTCGTTACTGACCTATCGGGCAGTACAAAACGCATGGACGAACTCGAAGCAGAGGTGCGCGAATTCGAGAAACTAAATCATTCTCAAATCGACAAAGTTCGCGCTAGGTTTCGTCAAATTCAACTTGCGTGGCAGAAAGTAAACCGACTGAAGTCCACCAAAGAGAAGAGCCTGGAGGGCGCTAGCAGCGTGGAGCTCTACAATAAGCTCTGTGAAGAAGCAAGGGATTGGATGCTCGAAAAAATGATGCAGCTTGAAAGTGCTGTATTAGGACACGATTTGAAAACAGTACAGTCTCTGCAGAGAAGACACGATAACTTGGAACGGGAATTGGCGCCGGTTCAAGAGAAAGTCAGCAAAGTAATGTTATTGGCCAATGACGTACAAGGACAATATCCTTCTGAAAAACATAACGTTTCTCAGAAACAAAAGGAAATCGACGAGCTTTGGGCTAAGGTTAGGGAAAAAGCTATCGAGAGACGGGCTCGGCTTGAAGATGCGGTTGGCCAACAGATATTTACAAACGGTGCTAAAGATCTGCTTAAGTGGGTCGCTCAAGTTAAAGATAGACTTAATGCAGATAATCTGGTAAAGGATGTACAAACGGCCGAAGCATTGCTTAAGGATCATCAAGACTTAAAACAAGAAGTAAACGCTAAAAATGATGAACTAAAAACAGCTGACAGCATTTTCACTAGGTCTATAGCAAAAGTGTCTCCTCTCATTTATGACCAGGCACATGTAACTACTGAACTTCATCACGACTAAGCCAAACTACTTTTGATTATAGGTTACCGCACCTCGTGCGTGTGGCCATATTTTAAGTCTTAATCTACTCGATTACTAGTTTGTTGAATAATAAGTTTCAACGTACGTTTCATTTATATTAGTTTATTTTACACAAGGTGTCAGTCCTTTTTTGGCGTGGTGGCCTGCCTTAAGTCCACTGGGGGTCGAAGGCTAAGACTCCCTGGGAAACCTAAACGGTTACATGATTTTTGCATTATTTTTGTCGTTTTTGTTGGCCCTTCGCTCTTAAGGAGCGTCGTATGAGTTCGCACAGTTGGAAACTTCTGGCAGCTTTTTCAAGAACACACTAGGAGCGTCCCTGGTGTCAAAAGACTAAAGACGTGGACTACCCTGACAGTAGCGCACTGCCCTTTCGGTTCTGGGTTCCGGCGGAATCTGGTTCCACCTTTCGCTCTGCGGAGCATCTGTCACTCTGTTACTTCTTCTTCTTCCATTTCGTTCTATCTACTTTGCGGCTTCGGCACTACAAGACACGAGTAGTGCTGTCTATCACTACCAAGTGTCATTTCTCTGGGTTGGGGCGGGTAAGGGGTTATTGAGCCCAGTCCAGGGAAATTATCAGGTCTTCTTCGGGTGGGGATTCGGGAAAATTGTGAGTGTGTGACGTGGGGTGCAAATTTACGCCTTGTGCTTCATGTCAATACTCAAAGTTAGGGGTGTCTCACAGTAGCACCAGTTCAAAGTTTAGGGGTGTCTCATCAGTAGCGCCATTCGCAGTATTCGACTCCAATGTCAATACTCAAAGTTAGGGGTGTCTCACAGTAGCGCCAGTTCAAAGTTTAGGGGTGTCTCATCAGTAGCGCCATTCGCGGTATTCGACTCCAATGTCAATACTCAAAGTTAGGGGTGTCTCACAGTAGCGCCAGTTCAAGAAAGTTAGGGGTGTCTCATCAGTAGCGCCATTCGCAGTATTCGACTCCAATGTCAATACTTAAAGATAGAGGTGTCTCTCAGAAGCACCGTTCTTTAGTTTTTTAGTTTTTTTATTATTATTTTATACTACAAGGGAAGTAGTTATGGGTGTCGCTGCGGAATGCCAACGTGTATGTGCAGCTCAAACGGAGCTTGCTATCTGGACCTCGTGTGTTCAGTTTTTAAAAATGAATTTTATGACAGTGCTCGAAGCGAGCTTTCAAAGTAAATTTCGAATATATTCTTCAAAGAATATCAAAGTCATTTAACACAATATATGATTCGGTAAAAATGTGCCAGTTATGAAAAATAGGACATTTAATCTGTGCAATACGGAAGGGTAGGACGGCTGTACAGAACTTTAGGTTCTTTTTAATATTAAGATTGTTGTGAAACCTATTCTACAGGTTTCAATAGGATACGGGTCACTTACGTTCAGATTACGTGAAAACAAAGGAAAAGAAAGACTTTATTTTTTTTTTGGGAATTTATACACTTAGGTCAAGATTATGTTCACAGAACAAAACAGGACTTTAAGTGGATGATTGAGCATTGGCTTGTGTACGATTATGTCAAGTGGGTCCAGTAAAAGACAATGAACATTTGCGGAGTCGAGATAACTTTGACAGTGTTTGGAAATACGAGGGGCATGTGATACATGAAATCGTGTGTCATGCTGAACAATTTTGTGTGACCTTCGGTCATATTGTAAATATTTTAGTATAAGTTATGAAGTTAAAAAAAAATGGTTATAGTTAGAGCTGCACGGTTGCGTTGCACGTGGCACATGCGCAGCTCTCTTTCTGAATATGGGGTATTTGACTCAGATCATGAGACGATGTAGAGTCTACAACCATATTGATGGTCATGGCTGTTAACGTTTATGTATTGTTGGTTGTCGTTGTTAGGTTAGGTATAATGTTGGATACCAGAGTGTTAATTTCTAAGAGTAGATTGTGTAGAAAGGGGATGTACTACATAATGTTCGATTAAATTGAATTGAATCACAAGTGATTCAAGGTGGGGGAGAATGTTGGGGAACAGCCCTAAGAGTTGAAATGAGTTGTCCAAAGATGGATTGTTTAGTTTAGTTGCAACATAGTAGGCGTAACATGTCAAATTTAAGATTCCGTTCATAACATAGTAGGTATAAGAAATGATGTATTTTGAAGCCGCGCCAAAGGAAGCGGCTGGAGACCACTGCCACGCTCCAAATTTGTTCACTGTAAAATGCGCTCACTGGATTGGCGGAAGCTTGGCGTCGGCCACAAAAGATGAATGATTCGCGTCATAGGGTATTCGTGCAGCGGATCCAGCCGCTGCGTTCGGCGCTAATTAAGTCTTAAGAGTTACTGTTGAGTGAGCAAGTAAGCTAGCAACACGTCCCGTCAAAAAGGAATAGCCAAAGTTGGTTGTTGGCGGTCATTTTACTATTTGTACCAAGTGGTAAATCTTTACGAATGTTAGTGTATCAATTTAGAGTAACTGTTGAGTGAGCAGACAAGCTAGCAACACGTCCCGTCAAAAAGGAATAGCCAAAGTTGGTTGTTGGCGGTCATTTTACTATTTGTACCAAGTGGTAAATCCGTAGAAATGTTAGTGTACTAATTTCTATGTAAAAAGTGGAAGTTTCACCCTAAGTACGGGTACAAAGTGTGCATAGCTCTGTGCAAAGAGTTAATGTGTTGATTTCGCCAGAAGTTATAATGTGTTAAGTTCGGCAGTATTTTAAATAAAGTTATTTTGCTTTAACACGAGTTTAATTTCCAATCATAATAAAACCGACCAGTGAGTCACACGCCTGTGGAAATATACCACAAAATTGATTGAACGTTAGAGGAAATAAAGCCCGGCGTTTCAACACTCATCTTTCAAAATTCCACACCAAACATGGGTTTTAAAATGATACTGGTCGCGACATTCAATTGTGAAGTTAGGATTTTCTTGGGACCAACATCGGCAATTTTGTGAGCTCACGGTACCATTCGAAGAGAAAGTGGCTTCATCTGTCCATAATATCTTGTATGGAAAAAGAATATTCTCCTCATATTGTCCCTGATACCAAAACGAAAAATCAAGTCGGATAACAAAATCGCGTTCTTTTAATGTGTTTATAAACTTGGGTTTATATGCCCGAAATCGATTTTTCTGAAGAATTTTTCTAACGCTTTCCCTCTTGCACCCTGTTGAATCACTTATCTTGGTTACACTAGTTTGACCGTGGTCAATAACAGTTAAACAAACATCAAGTTGTGCTGCTTCATCGTATTTACTTGCCGCGTGAGGTTTCTTAAAATTATTTTGAACAGATCCAGTTTCTCTAAATTTTGACATTATTCTTGAAACAGTGCTATGCTGCAATTTTTTTTCTGGATGCCTCTCATTAAAAATGGCAGATACTTGCCGGTGAGGCATATTCTCTCCACAAATTAAGACAATTTATATTTCTTCTTGAATGGACAACATTGGTGATAACACTGAAAACTATAACTTGCGAAAATATTTAAATTTATGACATTTCTTTTATTTATTCGGCACTCTAATTCGTTTTTTTTTCCATAGCCTACTTATAAAATTCAAAATTGCCTTGATATTTTATTCTGGATAAAAAGAAAATGTGTCTAAATTTTGAACTAATCTGATATCTGGGAATTTTATTATAAGTTTTTTAAACTTCTTAGGTGTATGTACTATCAAAAAAATGGAATATCTGACGTCTATGTGTTAAAATTTTTAAATTAGGATAACTTTGCACCACCTGTGTCAAATTTTTTTGCCTCTAATTTTAAATTTCGAAAAAAAATGGCATTCTAGTAAAAAAAAGCTCATACAAACTAAATAAAATATTGAGTATGGTATAAGCAAATAGTTTAATATCCATTAAGCGAACTTACATTAAATAAAAAAAAAGTTAATTAGAAAAAATGGCAAAAAAATCAACTTTGAGCTAGAAAACTGAAACTTTGTATTTAGGCCAAGAATTGTACTAGAAACAACTTTTTCTAATAAAATTTTTTGAAATTAGGTAAAACAATGCCATTTTTCAGCATTTTTTGATTAAAATGTAATTTTTGACAGATACCGAATGACAGATGGTGACATTTGATTATATAATTTTTAGTCTAATTTGAAGCAAAAACGATTGCCCAAATTTAATTTTAACTAACCTCATTAATAAAAAAAAGTTCCATATGGTGCGGACTTTAATGGTGACACTGTATATTTTTAAAAATAAAAATAACATTGAATTTAAAGAGCATAATTATAATACAAGATTTAAAAATGAAATTTCTATTAAACCAAAAATAAATAAATCTATTGGACAAAAAAGTTTCAAAATTTTAAGTTTATACATATTTGATTGTCTAATAAATAATATTAAAAAAATAAGATTATTTAAATTATATAAAAAGAAATTAAATGGTGGTTGTTAAATAAAAATAGTTTAGATAATATTTTAGAAATGCTATAATTATTAAATAGGTATTAATATATTTATGTTTTACCTATCTATTATTGATCTATAATACCTTAGAAACGGAATATGTTATGATAGCAATAATACCTGCTATCACACCTAGGGCATTATAAGCGGGCATTATGATAATGCCCGCTTATATTACCCTAATGCGCTAATATGGAAATTTTATTGCTTATCCAATTTTATTTCTCTCACAATAAAGATCAAGTTTATACAAAAAATAATTTTTTCTTTAAACAATACTAAAAATTAAACTTTATTTCCAAAATAAAAATTACAATTTTGAAATGTCCCGGAAAATGTAGCTGATCCCACTATAGAATGGTCGGTGTTTTTTGTGATGGTAGCAGCGGTGGTAGCACTAACGCTATTTTGTATAGAAGAACAGTCTATTAAAGAATTTTCAATAGTCGCTACGGAATTAACCTCGGAATTAACTGAATTGGCAATCATTTTGGCTATTTTGTTTTTGGATGAAATACTTTCTTCTATATATCCTTCAGCTACTGAAGAGCTTTTCCATTTCCCATGTTGTTTTAGCGTTTCAAACGAAGCACCTGCCTCAACAAGTAAAGTTGACGATGTGCGACGCAAACAGTGGCCGGTGTAAGCTTCTGCATTATCCAGTTTTAAAAATTTTGCGATCAATGTTGGGACGCTTCCTATGGTATTTTTTCCAATGGGTTGTACTGTACATCGACCCTTTCTATAGGTAAGAAAGAATCTTCGCTCCTTTATTCCAGCTGGTCTTAATGTTGTATACTTTTTTATTAAATTTAAAGCGCCTAAATCTTCTTCGATGATAGTAAAACTTTTTGAAGTTGAAGTTTTAGTTTCTGGTACCTTTATAACCAAGACTGTTCCTCTATCTTCAATGTCATCAATGGTCATTTTGACCAACTCATCTCGTCTTAAACCTCCAAAAACACCCATTACCAATATGACTTTGTGTACCAAGTAGATATCATCAGGAGCCTTCTTAATAAATTTTAATATTTGTTCTCCTTCCAAAACTTTAGACTTCTTCGGGACGTATCCTTTCGACTTAACTTTTAAAAAAGATATGAGACGATGGTATTGCGAAATGTCTATATTTTCATAGACCATCAACGTAGACCTTAGGGTAGAATACTTGGTCCAGAGAGAGTTCGGACTGTATTTTTCCGACTAAAAATAATAAAGTTTGTTAAACATATGTATTAAAATAAAATCAATAACTTACCAGTTCCTGGAAATATGCCATTAAAACGTTTTCGGTTATTTGAAGAATTGTGTTCGTATCTTTCCAAATACCAAATATGCCATACTCCCGATCATACTGTTGCCTTGATTTAACTGGCAAAAGATTTTCGGTCGCTTTTATGACCTTTTCTCTTATATTTTGTGGAATTTCTTCCATTTTGAGCAAATCGTTAAATAAAAAATGCCAACTGACTAACTGACAGAAACATCAAAGTCAAACTTAACACCAGTCATTATCTACTTACGTATACAGGTACAGGTGCAACTTATTTTTTATATTGCGAATAAATAATGTAATTAGTCATTGAAAAACTCTTTTTTAGGTAAAACATAAAGCATTGTATGCACCACGGGCTTTACTGGACTATAATGCCCATCAGGCAGAAACCTATCCCTCGGGCCAGAGGCCCTCGGGCTATTTCTACCTTCAGGGCATTATAGTCCCCGTAACGCCCTTGATACATAAATAGCTATAATATATTAATACCAAATCTAAATAATATTAAATAAATTTATAAAAATTTTATCCTCAATTATTTACATAATAATATATTAACCAAATATTTTAATAAACACCTATACAAGTTAACCTTCAGGGGTTTTATTCCTTAGTTTATTTTTAATGTAAAATATATTAAAATGTATTGTATTTATGTAAATATTTTAAATAAACTTTATTATTATTATTATTATTATCATTATCATAATTTTTCAAGGAGTTGCATTATTTAAATGTTTATTTAAATACATTTAATCAATTTGTGAGGTTAATAATCACAATTTTGAAAAAAAAATAATACAGTTTATGTAGAATTTTATAAGGAACACAAAAATGGCAAAAGAAATAGGGGTTGCTATTTAAAATTTTAGGGGTAGGTGCCCTGGGGGTCAGGGGGTTGAAAGTAACACGACACAAATGCCTTAAAAAATTTTCCCCTTGATATATCAATTGACGTGTTTCGACAAATTTTCAAACTATCATTGGTAGAGGCAATATTAAATGCTGTTCGTTTTCAAATTGTCACCCTGTATATAGCAGTTATATCAATGGTTGGATGAATGTATAGTTTGTATCACAGCTGTTACTATCCACTAGAGCAGCCCTGTGATAAACACACATGTTAACACTCACTAGAAACGGTATATGGACGGTTGTGAAGATGAGATTAAATGTCAAGTGTGTGAACTAAGCCCCTATCAAATTTTAGCAGAGGTATGTGTGCAACTTCAGCCGGCCTAAAAGACAGTATTCTCCGACTGTGTAACTGCGTGTGACTGTGTCGGAAACAACTTTTTTCGTTTTTCGGAATAATATAAGCTTCTAGGTGCTAGAATAGAGATAGGATACTGCTAAGGTAGTTACAATAGTTCCATATAGTATAGAGTTAGAACAGTGCTAGGATAGAGTTAGGAAAGTGCTAGGATAATGTTAGGATAGAGATAGGATAGTGATAGCATTAAATAAGGATAGAGATATGATAGTGCTAGGATAAAAGACAAACAATCCTTTTATAATATTCTAGAAAACGAAAAAAATATGGTACAAAAGATGTTGGACATGGATATGGGACAATGAAATCCCTATTCTGCAACTACTCAGTTTCGGGTTATATTTGAAGAAATTGGAATACGCCCAATTTTGTTGAGACTGCAGCTGCAGTAAGAAGGCATGGTAACTTATACAACAATAGACCAATAAATGCATGTAAGCTAAAGTATTTAGCTCATGAAGTGTGCGTGATGCAGTCATATATAGCAGTTATATCAATGGTTGGATGAATGTTTTGTTTGTATCACAGCTGTTACTATCCACTAGAGCAGCCCTGTGATAAACACACATATTGACACTCACTAGAAACGGTATATGGACTGTTGTGAAGATGAGATTAAATGTCAAGTGTGTGAACTAAGCCCCTATCAAATTTTAGCAGAGGTATGTGTGCAACCTCAGCCGGCCCAAAAGACAGTATTCTCCGACTCTGTAACTGCGTGTGTCTGTGTCGGAAACAACTTTCGTTTTTCGGAATAATATAAGCTTCTAGGTGCTAGGATAGAGATAGGATACTGCTAAGGTAGTTACAATAGTTCTATATAGGATAGAGTTAGAACAGTGCTAGGATAGAGTTAGGATAGTGCTAGGATAATGTTAGGATAGAGATAGGATAGTGATAGCATTAAATAAGGATAGAGATATGATAGTGCTAGGATAAAAGACAAACAAGCCTTTTATAATATTCTAGAAAACAAAAAAAATATGGTACAAAAGATGTTGGACATGGTTATGGGACAATGAAATCCCTATTCTGCAACTACTCAGTTTCGGGTTATATTTGAAGAAATTGGAATACGCCCAATTTTGTTGAGACTGCAGCTGCAGTAAGAAGGCATGGTAACTTATACAACAATAGACCAATAAATGCATGTAAGCTAAAGTATTTAGCTCATGAAGTGTGCGTGATGCAGTCATATATAGCAGTTATATCAATGGTTGAATGAATGTATTGTTTGTATCACAGCTGTTACTATCCACTAGACCAGCCCTGTGATAAACACACATATTGACACTCACTAGAAACGGTATATGGACTGTTGTGAAGATGAGATTAAATGTCAAGTGTGTGAACTAAGCCCCTATCAAATTTTAGCAGAGGTATGTGTGCAACTTCAGTCGACCCAAAAGACAGGATTCTCCGACTCTGTAACTGCGTGTGTCTGTGTCGGAAACAACTTTTTTCGTTTTTCGGAATAATATAAGCTTCTAGGTGCTAGGATAGAGATAGGATACTGCTAAGGTAGTTACAATAGTTCCAGATAGGATAGAGTTAGAACAGTGCTAGGATAGAGTTAGGATAGTGCTAGGATAATGTAAGGATAGAGATAGGATAGTGATAACGTTAAGTAAGGATAGAGATGTGATAGTGCTAGGATAAAAGACAAACAAGCCTTTTATAATATTCCAGAAAACGAAAAAAATATGGTACAAAAGATGTTGGACATGGTTATGGGATAATTAAATCCCTATTCTGCAACTACTGAGTTTCGGGTTATATTTGAAGAAATTGGAATACGCCCAATTTTGTTGAGACTGCAACTGCAGTAAGAAGGCATGGTAACTTATACAACAATAGACAAATAAATGCATGTAAGCTAAAGTATTAAGCTCATGAAGTGTGCGTGATGCAGTCATATATAGCAGTTATATCAATGGTTTGATGAATGTATAGTTTGTATCACAGCTGTTACTATCCACTAGAGCAGCCCTGTGATAAACACACATGTTAACACTCACTAGAAACGGTATATGGACTGTTGTGAAGATGAGATTAAATGTCAAGTGTGTGAACTAAGCCCCTATCAAATTTTAGCAGAGGTATGTGTGCAACTTCAGCCGGCCTAAAAGACAGTATTCTGCGACTATGTAACTGCGTGTGTCTGTGTTGGAAACAACTGTTTTCGTTTTTCGGAATAATATAAGCTTCTAGGTGCTAGGATAGAGATAGGAAACTGCTAGGGTTCTAGTTAGTTAGTAGGGCTAGTTCTATATAGGATAGAGTTAGAACAGTGCTAGGACAGAGTTAGGATAGTGCTAGGATAATGTAAGGATAGTGATAGCATTAAGTAAGGATAGAGATATGATAGTGCTAGGATAAAAGACAAACAAGCCTTTTATAATATTCCAGAAAACGAAAAAAAATATGGTACAAAAGATGTTGGACATGGTTATGGGATAATGAAATCTCTATTCTGCAACTACTCAGTTTCGGTTATATTTGAAGAAATTGAAATACGCCCAATTTTGTTGAGAGTGTAGTAAGGAGATATGATAATGGTAACGCCAACTAAGCCGACGTAAAAGGCAGTAACTTTCGACTGTGTAACTGCATGTGTGTGTGGTAAATAACTTTTTTGTTTTTTGGAATAATAAAGGTTTCTAGGTGCTATGATAGAGTTAGGATATTGCTAGGATATAGTTAAGATAGTGCTATATAGGATAGTTCTAGGACAGAATAAGGATAGTGCTAGCAAAAAGAGAACAAGCCTTTTATAGTATTCCAAAAATCGATAAAAAAGAAATAGTTGTTTACTACATACGCGTCGGTCATGCTGCAGTAGAATGTGCATCGCGCCACGCAGGATATAAAATCACATTCCCTCGTCGACTTTTTTAGCCGTTCTAGAGCTCCACTGGTTACGGAAATATGATTTATTAGGTTATAAAAATTAAAAAATATTATTTACCATTTAATTTCTACTTATTTATTAAATTTCTATTGGATTTAAAAAATAACTACATTTCACCAATAAATCAAATTCACTTATTTCAGAATTATTACTCGTTTACATGGAAATGCGTTGTTTTAACTTCTGTCAGTTGAGAATTTTTACGTATCAACGATATTTCTCAGTTTAGTCAATTAAACATGGTGAAAGAATTTTAGTGTGCAAGTTGATATGTTGTTAATGTTGGGGGAGTGCAGAAGAAATTACAGACAAGCTTCACTAATGTAGACCGAGAGCTTCACTAATGTAGACCGAGAGGTTTCCTAACAACCCGAAATCTCACATGGCATTTAACACGTTCACTGCCATGTCGGTCTATAGGACCGAGTCATGAGTGTACAAAATTTAAAAACTCGATCATATGGACCGAGGCGTGAAGTGTCCTCAGCGCCGATTCGGTCTATTAGACCGAGGTGAATATTAGTTCCCCAGCGCCATCGGTCTGTTTTGTTTACAGCAAAAACATGGGAATAGATCGAACCACAGTGTGACGGATGAGCAATTTAGCGGGACGAAATGTTTTCGTAACTTATTTATTTATTTTTTGCTACATATTGTTAATAGTGTATGTTCTAAACATGTTTTAATTGTTATTTACGTATTAACACCGAAAAGTGCAATTTTAAAAATAAATTAAGACCGGAAAAATTGAATTCCAGTAAAAAAAAATTCTGAACAAATGCACAAAACATTTTTGGTGGTGTATAGTAATAATTTAAATAATATTAAGATTTGTGTGTTAGACAGTACATTTATTTTTACTTAAAAGGGTGAACAAAACATTTTTTTTTTAATTTTTACAATAATTCCTTAATTAATTAATTTCATCTGACTCGTCTGATTCGAGTTCCGAATTCTCACTACTTGAACCACAATAGAACTGAGGTACAGAGAGCAGAGAAAGTACCTCTTTTGTAATTTTTCCTCGCGTTCTCTTAGGGGGATGCCTAAAGGTAGCTAACATAGGATCTGATGATATTAGAAGTCTATGTATTAAGTCCACGTTTGTATCGATACGGGAAGTCTTTCTTGTAAACTGCTCTTTATACCTTCTGCTATCTTTGTTTCTTGCCTCCTGTGCTTCTTCAGAAAGTTGACCAATCGGAAGAATACAAGAGGCAATAACAATCTTACCATGAAACAAAATTTTGTGTACACTACTTGGCATATAAAACCAAGAATATTCTTTTAAATACAAAGTTCTTGTGGCTATAGCATAATCTTGAAATGCATTTGCATTTATTGAAAAACCACAATTTATTGCTTCTAAAATTACATGAAATCGCATAATTAACTCTAAATTTATTCCCGTTATATCAGACGACTTTTCAGGGTTCCTGAAAAATTTTCGAGCTGTATTGCCGTCATTCGTATTACCTGCTTGTTGTGTTGGCATGTCAACCAAGATCCCCATTTCTTTTTTAAACCTATCTTGTATAATTTTTTTCTATTAGAAACTTTAATTTTTATTTCAGGCCCGCGAGCTTGCCAAATTTTTACTTCTAATCTATATGCAATGTGTAATAAGCACTCCATAAATCTTGTCCACGCATGTAGTGGTGATAAACCAAAAGCAGCCAATTTTAAATTAATTTCTTTTGATGCAATTACCTCTGGCTTATTCATGTCTTTTGGCGTGACACCACACAGAAAGCAGGTTTGTGAAGACTTGTACGAAGATAGTGATGTACAAATTTTTCCATCTATCATACTTAAAACTAACAAAGGTTTAACTATAAAAGTTTTGTTTGCAATTGGCACATTTGTAGGAACTAACGAGTTAATCTCTTGTTCAATAGAGCTCACTTTTCTAACCACTAATTCAGTTGTCTCTTTTGCAAAAATAAACTGTATAGGTCGACAATATCGCACTGAAGAAGGTGATGGGTTCTGCCAGATGACTCGTTTTAACTCATTCTTATTAAAATAGAGCTGAACTGGTACCATTGATATGCTGAATAAACTTTCATCAGATTGACCTTCACCTGCAAATTTTTGTTTGTAACGGGTTTGCTGGGCACCATCACAGCCCTATTTAAAAATAAAACTAAACTCAGTGACACTTTCTTCAACGGTTTCAAACACTTCTTCTTGTGCTGCACATAATCTTAAAATAGTGTGATCGATCAGCGATTGTAAAGGAATTTCCGCCGAAGTTTCCGTTACTTTAGTATCGGTAGGGTAGCATTTCTTCTTTGCTTCTTTAATTGCATAATACGACGGAAACACCTTTGGACTTACCTTGTTGACCTGTTCTCTTAATACATTATATTGGTGTGTTGAAAGGTTAGCGTCAATCATAAGAGCTAGAGCGTCATCAACTGACAATGTTTTAGTGGTATCTTTTAATAACAACCTCCTTTTTTTAATTTTTGTGCCACGAGCGGGCGATGCTTTTGACAATTCCTTTACTATTGCTGCAGAATCTCTTTTCCCCCCTTCACGCAGCTTCATCTCAGCAGCCATGGATAGTTCTTCCACACTTTTCGATTCCACCAAACTTGTAAGCTTCCTCTTTTTTGTTTTTTTCAGAACACTCTTGAAATGACTTTGGCGGTCTACCCAAGACGGAGGGTGGCTAAGCGGTCGATGTAGATGGTAGCGAGTGATAAACACTTTCAGGAAAGGTAATTGTTCCATTAAGCCACTGAAAATTGAAAATTGAGAAATATGACTTGATTAAATTTCCTTATAACAAACTCACAAACCGCATCATAATGCTCTGCCTTACTTTTGTTCACCCAAACTTCAAAAAGTTCCTGCCGGGAAATTATCGGCGCCATTCTGAAAAAAAAAAAAAATTCTCAGAGACGCAAGCAGACGCAAAAAAAATATGTTTGGTCTTAAAGTAGAAAGTCTATCTAAAAGTTAGAGTTACTTTAGAAGTCCATATTCGCCCATATAAGGAACTTCTAGTCTACAGAAAATTTGTAGTGTAGACAGTTTGTGACACATTTACAGTATTTCCCAAAATTTAATATAAAAAATTAAAAAAAAAAAAACTTACCTTTATGAATAAGTAGAACACTATATAATACACAAATGCCAAAATATAAAACAATCCACGCTGAAATAACAATCACGAATGACGGACTTGGCAAAAGAGTCCAAACAAATTCATACCTGCTTTTTTTGGGTTCTTCACGCAATTATGACCACACCCCGGCACCTATCAATAAAACTAGTGTGGATTAGACATAAATGGAATGTTTTTATGCTAATTACTTAATGGCACTTAATTCCTGGAACCTGGAGTTTCCGACTTTAATCCCGCTAAATTGCCCATCCGTCACACTGTGGTGTGGAAGGAGCATATGCACTACACAGTTCTCTGAAAATTAAAATTTTAAGACTGATGCGACCTTTTAAAATAAATGGCTTTTTAACCTAAATATTTACCGAGACTCTGTAGTGCAATCTTCAGATCATGTAATTTTAAAAGTTAATAAAACATAAATAATAAAAAGGTGCATGTGAAACGTAATTTATTTTAAATTCTGTGAGCAGTATTGAAGCATTGTAAACATAAACTCGGTTCCTCTGGACACGACTGACAATAAGTTCTAATCCTTTTAATATTCCGTGCTTTTTTCCAACCACTCTCCGCCCTTATTTTTGTATAGCATTGGGAACATGCTCGTCTTTTATTATATGGTCTGGTACCTATTTCGTGACGTTTCCTTTTTTCTACGGGGGGATGTGTTGGGATTGGTAAATCTGCTTCAGGGAAGGACTCGCATAGTTTGTAGGTAATCAATTTTCGAAATTTTAATGTTGGTGTTTTCACTTTAAATACCTCTTTATACATTATCCACGCATTTACCATTGCAGTGTTTAAGATTAGTTCGAACGCTAATTTGCGATACCATTTTAGCGACTTTCTGAGCGGTGATTGATAAGCGGTCATTTGATCAGAGATATCGACAGCAGATTTTCCCGCATTATAATCTACGACCATTTGTGGTTTATGTGTTACGTTACCTAATCGATTTGGGACTGGTGTCATGGAAACTGAATATTTTGTAGACAACATCAGAACATCACGTTTATCGCGCCATTTCAGAACCGATATACCTTGTGAATTTTCCATTACTACTTGCTTCCCAGTCTTTAGTTTTTTATTGGTAACTTCCGCAGGTAATCCTTTCCTATCTTTTCTTAGCGTACATACAAGATGTGTTTCTTCATCTAACAATTAACATGCCAGTGCCAAACTGGTATACCAATTATCAGTAATAACAGTTCGGCCGGAACCTAGAATTGGTTGACAGAGGCTCATTACTACTCTGCTGGTGTCGTGTTTTCAATTTCTAAATTCTTTCTCGCATATATTTTTATACTATATGTAAACCCACCGTAGCTACACAGTGTGAAGAGTTTAATGCCATATCGATGACGCTTATTTTTAATGTATTGTTTTATTAGCAGTCGCCCTCGAAAGGGAATTAAAGATTCGTCGACACAAACTGTTTCAGACGGCTTATAAACACTTTTTGGCATAATACTTGAGTACCGTATAAATTTGTTTGCTCTGCTACATACGTAAAAAAATCAATATCAACCATTGAAAAAAAATAGTGTTCAGGATCTGCTTCTTGCATCATAGCGGCAAACTCAGGATTTACACCAACAGCATTAGTAAATGGTGGTAATTTTGGTTGCTTGCCTTGAGAAGGTGGCCATAGGTTAGCGTTTGCATTACCCGTGATGGATTCTAATTCTAACTCCGCATTCGATTCAACTGCTGATGGTACTGGGGATACACCGGTAGTAAGACTAGTCAGGGGAGCATGTACTAGCGGCGCAATATCTACGCTCACTTCTGCCTCCGATTCGGAATCAGTATCATAGTCATTCCTATCAAAATCGGGGTCCCTTATTTAATCATCTGCAAAGAAATATTTTGTAATCAAGATATACTAAAATATTTTTCAAAATTTACCTGATTCGAAATCGGATAAATCGGACTCTTTCTCGGACAAATCCAAGTTCCCAATAATATCTTGGTGTTCTCTATCAGTCGGTGGCCTTTTTTTTTGGCTCTTCGTTTGGACATTGTTCCGTAAAACTTCTAACAATGACTTACACGTCAGAAAAATAAATAAAACGTAAACAAAACGTATAACCTAACTTTTACATGCAATGACAGACCAGACCGCGAGACAAACCGAGTTGGCGCACACGTAAAACCGACTGTTCTAGGCCGACTCGGCCTAGTGGACCAAGAAAAAAAAAATGCATAGCAATGTCAGCGTTTCGTATTTTTGAAAAAAAACCGCGTGTAATATTTTACTTTTATCGTCTTTACGCATTGTCATCATTGGTTTCCGGGAACATTTTTGATTTTTCTCCTTGGCTCCAGGGGAAACACCAGCAAGGTACCAGCGGCAATGAACGTGTTAAAAGGCTGAAAACAGGAAGTCGTACTACTGGCAGCCTAAGGTCAAAACCACGATTTCGGAAGCGAACTAAAACGGATGAAGATAGGGCAGTTGGAGTTTTAGGTATAAGTAGCTATTAACCCGCATGTAGGTTCCAGGCGGCTTGCTGCAGATGCTGTAATGAGCCAAAAATCGGTTGTGACAATATGTACAAATTTCATCCATACCACATTACACTCCACCAAGAGCTTTATGGGCAAGACTTTGAAAATCGCGTTACATTTTGCAATTGGGTACAAAGGCAAATGCAAGGAAATAACAGGTTCCTAAAGAATGTTATTTTTTCTGATGAAGCTACTTTCCATAATTGTGGCCAGGTAGGATTTTAAGTTATCCTTCTTCTCAAATAATAATGTTTTTTTTGTTTGTTTTCTTAAAGCTAAATAGACACAATATATGAAAAACCGAATCCGCTTTGCCTGCTTATTAGTGACACCTGAAATGTTAGAGCGGGTACGAAATTCATTTAAAAAAAGAGTCATTTCTTTTATTTAAAATACTTAAAACAGTGAAAACACAGCAGTGCTGTATTATTGCAAATGCCAATCTTCAAGAGGTAATGAATTTAAAAATACGAGATTTAATAGTCTTGTTGAAGTTAATCGGTTTCTATTGGGATCCAACATATTTCCCGCCTTTAAAAACAAACGTTCCGAAGGGATAGATGTGCCCAATACAGATAAGAATTGACGGGATACTTTTGAGAGCACGAGATATGTTTTTTTATTTTTGTCCCAAAATTTAATTGGATCTGCTTTAATATCGATGACAGGTTGATTTAAATAATGTTTATGTTCATCAGTAGTAATATTTGAGTTTGAATCCAACACACGAGAAGCTGCTTCACGAACTAGTTTTTGGTGGTAACTCCATATATCATCAGTGACCGTTGTGGGTTCACTTTCACTAGTGTCCCCGCCATATTCATGTTGGGTCCTTTCTAACCCAGCTGCAGGAACTAACTTTATTTAGGCCAAAGCGACTTAAAGCCAAAGGATTTCTAAAATCTATACGCTTAAACCTGAAAATATAAGTTTATTATTTTTAAAAAGATTACATTTATAACAGACATAAAAGTGGCGATTGTCAATAATTGGACTCCTCAACTTTAGCAAATCTTTTGGTCATTTCTCGTATAAATCAATTTTTTAAGGATTGTCTTTACGGCAGTAATAAAATGTCTACAGTTTCCTCATCACAGATTTTTTAGGCCGCTAAATTTGAAGTATAAGAAAAGCATGGCAAGTGTCTATTTTTATCAAGAAGACTTGTGACTGCTTTCACAATATTGGCGCCATTATCAGTAACAATAGCACGGATCTTGGAAAGGGAAATTCTCCATTCTTTAAATCTAGCTGTCAATATTTCCATTAAAAATTCGCTTGTGTGTTTTTCTGTAAATTCTTTTAAACGGATCACCCCAGCTACAAAATTTCTTTTCATAAATATGATGCACAGTTGCCCCCAAAAAACTGCGAGTGTTTAAGGTGTCTGTCCACACATCTGCAGTTATTGAGACATGCTGAATACATTCCAATCTTTTTTGGATATTTCTTCGTAAGACATTTGTCATCTATTAACTATACAGGGTGATTTCTAAGATGATACTTTTTTTTCAACTGTGCATACAACTACTTAAAAGAAACAACTTTTTCAAATAACTTTTTTTAGATAACTCAAAAATAATGGAGATACGCTAATGTAAAAAGCCTACGATACGACTACTGATAATCTTTTTTTGTTGGTGTAATTTTTTTTCTATGTCAAGCAGTGAAGTCTCAATTTGTTGTCAGTTCATCGCGTGATAGATTTTAGTTAGTTTGGGAGTGTTTAAAAATAAAAATGGCTAATGTGTATAAAAAATATCTCCTTTATTTTTGAGTTATTTAAAAAAGGTTATTTGAAAAATTTGTTTATTTTAAGCATACACTGTTGAAAAAAAAGTATCACCTTAGAAATCACCCTGTATAATTTGTGTACATCCCTTCGCTCTAAAATGAGGAAATGCTTCTTTAAAGAAATACCAAAAACCTTCTTTTTCTGTTGTATTTAGAGGTAATATAATAATAACAGGTATTAAATAGGTATGGTAGACAGGTATGGTTTTATTCGATGCCAAAGTTCAGTTCATTGAATATCCGACCAATGACGCGTTACGAGATGAGAGGGTCTCAAGGACGATACATATTTATAAAACAATCAATCACCCATTTCAGGCCTTTCCCCGAGTTACCTTAGACGAGGTTAAGTCCCTAATAAGAGTTTTTAATATTAAAAAAGCCTCGGGTTTTGGCGGTTTAAAGAATGTGGTGTTGCGAAATCTACCTGACAAAGCTTTGGGGAACATAGTAAGCTTATTCCAGGCTATAATCAAAGAAGGCCACTTCCCGGCTACATGGAAACATGCCTACGGCGCCGGCTAGCTATAGGCCGATTAGTCAGCTGTCGAGCCTAGGGAAAATCACTGAAAAGCTAATTTTGAGTAGAATCAATGACTTTGTACTTACACGAAACGTTCTGCCTGCCGAACAGTTTGGGTTCCGACCTAAACATTGTACAGTCAGGCAGACGACGCGACTTACATCAAATATAGTCAAAGGTTTCAATAAAAGGGCGCACACGGGAGCTGTTGGCACAATTGTCTCTTGTTAAAATTGATTGATTGAAGGCTCGAAACTCCGAACTACTTAATCAAGATGGTAGCTTCTTTTTTGGAGAATAGAAGTGTTGCGGTCTCGTCAGAAAAGGCACTTTCTTCGAATAAACGTATCAGGGCCGCAAGGCTCACCTCTCTCTCCGATGTTCTATAATATTTATACTCATGATATCCGTGAGATAGATTAGCGCAGCTCTATCTTTTCGCTGACGATACAGCAATTACTTCGACTTCTAAATCACCGCGTATTGCCGTTAGTCGGATGCAGCGTCATGTAATCAAGGTGGAAAAATGGCTTTCGGCTTGGAAGATTCGCCTGAATCCCGCCAAGACGAAAGTCATATTTTTTTCAAAAAGCACTGTGCGCAGGCCTAAAACAAGCCTGGGACTTATTTTTGACCGAAGACTTAACTGTAGGCTCAGTTCAATTAAGAGAGTAAAGCTTGCATTACGTCAATTAGGCTCTATCTACCCCCTGCTTTACAGGCGGAGTAGAGTTTCAAATAGGACTAAGGTCAACCTCTACAGGGAATTGGTCAGGCAGGTTCTCACTTATGTTGCACCTTCGTGAAGCCACATAAGCAGAACGGAGCCTAATAAGTTCCAGGTAATTCAAAACAGGGCGTTAAAAACTATCGCGGACGTACCTAGATATACATCCAACAGAGTACTTCACCGTGACTTTCAAATGCAGACAATAAACGAGTTTTTCTTGACAATTATTAAGGACTATTACCGACGCACAGACGTAATAATAAACCCACTAATAACAAATAACAGACTCACATACGAGATCTAGACAAGACAGGACATACAAACTACCAAAAGACTGGCTCTATAGAGAGGCACTATATGGAATATAATAGAAAAGGCACCAAAACTTTGCAGACAAAGGCCTTTAAAAGGAAACGCACGAACCAAAATTAATTAAGGCAAGAGCCGATATCAAAATTTCTATAAACGACAATACCTAAACAGTACACAATGAATAACAAAAGTCAAAGGATAAAATAAAAAAAAAACTCGACTTAACATCGAAGCTCGACTTAATTAAAGGAAAGCTGGTAATAACTTACTCGGTAGAAAGAGTACCGCTCAAACCTAAAAATAGGGTTTAGGACCTGCCAATGTGCGCCAATTACATGGAAACCTTAAATGATTTTCAGTTTTTGCAAAGGTTTAGGATTTCGAAAAATTCTGTGGAGCAATTATTGGGCCTCATAAATGACGTTTCAGAGCGTCCAACAAACCGGTTAGTATACGAGAACTCGTGTATGAAAAGTTACTAATATATATTCCCTTTACTTGTAGTAACCATGCAGTGGATCCCATAACCCAGATCTTGCTTACCCTACGATTTTTTGCTAGCGGGTCTATGATCATTGTAGCAGCCGATTTTGCTGGAATACATGATTCCACTGCTTCTGTTATAATAAAACATGAATCCAATGTAATAGCAATACTAGCACGACAGTTTATTAGACTGATGAAGTGGAGGAACTTCAAGTCTTAAAAAATGGATTTTCTGCTATTGCAGGGTTTCCAAATGTAGCAGGAGCAATTGATTACCCGCACGTTAAAATTCAATCGCCAGGTAGGTACCTATACTGCAGGCATATTAGCATTTTTAGAGGAATAAATTGAAATGAAGCTGAATTTTTGTGAGGTGATAGTAACCATGAACAGTAGTCGGGAAAAAAAAGTTTCCACTCCAACACCGCTTGCTTCCTCCGCCATCTTGGATTAAAGATGGCGGAATGAAGTATATTTAAAACCGCCATAGCGCACAAACTACTTATCCGATTTAAAAAAACTTTTTTTTGTAACAAAGAGGAAACAATATACCTACTTTTTTCATATAAAGTTTGCTCTAATGTTGCTTGTTTTTAAAAAAAAAACAATAAAATTTGTTTAAAAACTTTATATTTCATTTTTAAATCAGCGTAACTTTTTAATTACTTACCAACAATAATTTTAGCTTTTTAGGCATTATAACAAAATGTTGCAAAACTATTTGCCTTTAAAACAAAAAAAAATAACATTTGCTTTGGCACACTTTGAGATAAACAGTGACCGGTAGAATTCTCGATACATATGGAAATTTTTCTTATCATTTATTTTTTGCAAAATTTAATTAATTACTTACCCAAAATACATAACGGCACTTGGTTACATTAAATACAAAATAAAATAAAAAACCAAATGAACAACAATAATTGTTATAAGCATTTAAATATAAATTAAATATCTATTTCTAAATCATCTATATCTGTACTTGAGGAGTTTAAACAAGAAAGCCCTTTGCAGTGCTTGCACAATCCCGTGCATTTTCGAAAAAGGTTTAAGCAAGCACAATTTGAATCGCAATTTTTTTTACATTTACAAAAAAAAACATCCATCAGATGTTTTGGTCCAGGTGGTTTTGAGCTTGTTACTGGAAAATATTTATTATTACAAACAGACCAGCCCCATTCTTTAGGATCAAGTTCATTCCCTAACCACATTTGAACTTGTAAGAAAACTCTATAAATATGCTGCTCACAGGCTTCCTTGGTGGGAGGAAGATAAGCCAGATCAAAGTTTCAACTTAAACCTTGTTTTGAGATAATCTGCTTATAACAATGGAATCTAGACTTATTTAGAGTCTCACATTCTGCCACAGAAAAAAAATTTAAAAATAATTTTTCCCCAACTCCACAAAGAATCTCTTTTGTAGAATGTGGATTATTGAAAACGTTAAGACTTTTTAAAAGATCAGGCTTATTATCTAGAATTTTGAATATTTTCTTTTTTCCCATTCTATATGGATAAGAAGTTGTGTCACATCCTGTAAATGAATGAAAAACCAACAAATTTTTTAAAATAGATTTTGATATGGAATTTTTAATTTGAAAAATATTTAGAAATTTGTCAGGTGATTTGGTTGAAGTTGAATGCCACATATAAAGTTCATTTGACTTGTGTTCCGATAAAGCAAGGAATAAAATAAAAATGTCGGTGGCGTTGGCCACTACTACGACATTATGTGATTCCAATAATTTTAAAGCTGTTTGGCTAACTAAAAGATCACAATCATTCTTTGCTTGAATAACGCTAACTCCATGTTCTTGCAGACCTTTTATTAAATATGAAATAAACCTTTCCTTATTAGATGTATTCAGAAAAAAATCAGTTTGTGAACCAGTGACTGGTGTTGATAGTTGAAATTCAATTCTTGGTGTTATTTTTATTTGGCGCCTTCGATGCTCTTCATCTTTAATTGATTTTTCTTTATAGCCATCAAAAACAATATGCATATTTAAGCCATAATTCTTTTTTAAGAAGTTAATATAAACTGAAATTACTTGACCAAATGTAGCCAATTTGGGCCATACAATTTTATATAGCAAACAGCCTCCATCAATTACAAAAGCATGATTTTCTGTACTAGGTATTTCAACACACTGTAAATTTTCTTTGGCGAGATGGGAGAGTAAAACTGATTTGTTTCCTTTTCTCAATTTATCTTCACTAAATAAAGATGCAGGGTAACTGCTTAATTCATATTCAAAAAACGTTTCCAAATCATCCGTACACCTCATTGTACACCAAATTCTATTGAAGAGTTTCTGGGGATTTACCTCTCGCATATTTTGTTGGTTCCCAGTCGTTTTTACGTCACCCAACGTGATAGCTTTAAACTTTTTTTTCACATGAAAGTCAGAAAATGATTTTCTAATAAGATCTTCCAGGGACGAGTGGGCCAATTTATGGATTTCGTCACAGTTAGTGGTTTCAGACCCCGAAACTCCAGACGAAATTGAAATAAGCTCCTTAGATACTCCAAAAAAAGGTGAGTGATCTGTAAACCAATTTAAAATTGTGTCAAAATCCTTCAAATTTCGCTGTATTCTAGATTCCCTAAGATCGATGTGTTGTTCAGTAAAGCAATTCTGAACATTCGCAAGTTGTTCAACATTTGAGAGGATTTTTGCACAAACCGGCATTGAGTTTACCCACTTGCATAAGGTGCTTGGGTAATACCACGCCCGTGTGTCAATCCTCCAAATGATTTTAAAGACAGCATAAGAGTTTGTTCGATTGTCATGTAGATACCTGAAAAATATATTTCATTTTTTCTAATTGTAAAAGCTCCAGAAGTAAAGGTTTCAAAAATATTTTTTGGTAACATTTTTTCCAGGTCTAACATTGACTGCAGATATAAATGAGCTGATTTTGCGTAATTTTGATGGCCAGCGGCATGAAAAAACTGAATAATTTCTTTTACGCATTCTAAATGTAAGTTAAAATTGCCAATTCTTTCTGCTAAAATAATATGTAGCATAATATTGATTTGCTGGAAATATTGGCACCAAAGTTTCGAAGTTCGACTAGATGCAGATAATTGAGAGATTAACTCGTTAAATCTTTTTGTAAACATATTTAGGTCTTCAGACTCTAAGTCAATGTCATTTAATTTTGTTAATAATATTTCTAAATTTTTCCTATCAAATTCAGAAAACTTATCCTCACTGTTTTTTAATATGTGATTGCTTAAAGCCCACGCCACAAGAGTATGTGCACGAACTGCTCGGCAAAATGAATGGTCTGTAACGAAGGGAGTTACGGGGGTTTTAATACCCCCTTTTACGATAAATCAAACTCTCCTCTTTCGAGTAAAAATAATGTCTATTTCTCATATCAAAAATGTACCTATTACAAAAGTGCTTATTTTACTTGTTATACTAATTATGAAATCAATAACCTTAATTACCTTAATTACCTTAGGTCTACATGTTAGGTTTAATAATAATAAATATACTGAGTGTACGAATACGACAGAAACTAATAAATATATTTATATAATAATAGGATATATTTTGTTCTTACACTACACCTCCTACGGCGGAAAAAAAAAACAAGAAAAAAAAAATGTTTAGCGTATCTATCTTTAGAAATTCTGGTTACTATTATTGTACAATTTAGCTCTATTTTTGTGAATTTCTTTGATTTTATTTCCTACTAAAATAACAATATTTGGTGATTTATCTTCTACGACCACATATGGACCGTTAAAAATTTGTTCGAGTTTATTCCCGGTTTCATTTTTTACTAAAACTTGGTCGCCTTTTTTATAAGTTTTCGCGTTAACTTTAGAATCGTGACTTTTTTTTCGTTGTATTTTTGACTGAATGAGGTTATTTTTGGCATCATCCCAAGCTTTCTGTAGTCTATATTTTAGTTCTAGTGGGTAGTTATCGAAATTGTACAATGGTTCAGTACCCGTGTCGATATTTGAAGGGAGTTGGCATTGCTTACCAAACACAAGTTCATATGGAGTGTATTTAGTGTTAGTGTGAACAGTATTGTTGAATGCAAAACACCAGAACTGAACCCATGAACTCCAACTGTCCGGGTGTTCTGCTGTTTGTATTCGTAAATAAGCGCCTAGATTTTTGTGTGTATTTTCCAACGACCCTAGTGTTTGGTGATGGTAAGCTGTTGATGCAAGTTGTTTAATTTGTAAAATTTTGCAAGCTTCCTTCAGAGTTGTAGCTATTAATTCTGTACCTTGATCTGACACAATTGTCTCAGGTATCCCATATCTTAAGATAAAGTTATCCACAAAAGATTTTGCAATCGTTTTCGCTTCTTTATTTTGGATAGGGTAACCTTCGACAAATTTCGATAACTCGTACTGCAATGTTAATATATATTTATTTCCGTATATGTCTTCCGGCAAAGGTCCTACAAGGTCTAAAAATAATTTTTGAAAAGCGGAAGAAGCAGTTGTGGTTATTGACATCGGCTCAATATTAGGCCTAGAATGTTTAAACCTTTGACAATGATCACAACGTTTTACAAAATCGCTAACATCTGAATGCAAACTTGACCAAAAATAGTACTTCTTTATGTTATTATACATTCTGTTAATGCCCGTATGACCGCCGCTCGGTAGAATGTGGAAATCATTTAATATTATTTGCCGCATTTCTATATTAGATATTTTTTGTACATCTTTTATAATTGAAATTTTTATATTAGCCATTTTTAATTCTGAGGGATCCCTACCTATAATATTTATTAATTGCGCATTATTATTATTTTTTAAAATATATATTTCTGGTACCTTATATTTTATGCAAATATTCTTAAGTTCTCTCAACGATGCACTGCATGCGAACGTCGATCGAGAATTCTTAA
Organism: Polydrusus tereticollis; assembly: GCA_963920685.1. Classification (NCBI taxonomy): domain Eukaryota; kingdom Metazoa; phylum Arthropoda; class Insecta; order Coleoptera; family Curculionidae; genus Polydrusus; species Polydrusus tereticollis. Next base: position 91,518,766 of record OY987332.1, read on the forward strand.
TTTTTAAAGCATTTTCTTTTTCTGAAAAAATGATATGGCTTGTACAATAATCATATTTTTTATTTTTTGATAAATTATTAAATTCTAATTCTGAAATACAATAAGCTTCACAAGAATTTTTCTGCGGTTTTAAAAGTTCCACCATTCCTGGGTGATCAATCCGATCGTGTACGAAACTGTCAAAACTCTGCTTGTTTAATTATTTCTTAGCTTGTTGCCTTGTCATAACAAACATTGTGTTGCACACGCTGTTTGCCATTTGTTTCAGTTCTTCCGATGTAGTTTCGATTCTAGATAGTGCGTCTGCTACTACATTATTACTACCTTTTACATATCTAACGTGAAAATCATACTCTTCTAACAATAATCGTAATTTGGTAAGTCTGCTAGACAGATTGTTCATTCCAAAAAGGTAAACAAGAGGCCTATGATCCGTGTAGATAATGAATTTTCTACCAAATAGGTAATTTCTGAAACTTTTTACTGCAAAAACAATTCCCAAAAGTTCTTTTTCAATAACGGGATAGTTCACCTCTGCCTTATTTAACTGTCTAGAAATATATGACACTGACGAACCATCTCCGTTCGAGAGAGTAGCTCCTAAAGCTTTATTTGAAGCATCTGATGTCACTATAAAAGTGTTATCTTCAGAAAAATTTGGAAACTGAAGCATTGGCGGGCTCACTAGTGCTTGCTTTAGAATTTCAAAAGCTTCTTGGCATTCTGGTGTCCATTGAAAATGTACACCTTTACGCGTTAAATAATTTAATGGAGCAACTATTTGTGCAACATATTTTATGCTTTTTCTATAAAAATTTGCTGATGCCACAAACCTCTTGACTTCCTTTTCGTCTTTTGGTACAGGATAGTTTTGTATAGCCTGAACCTTTTGAGGATCGGGACAAACACCGTCTGCCGAAATGACGTGTCCGAGATATAAAAGTTCTTTTTTTAAGAAGTCACATTTTTCAGGATTTAGTTTCAGATTAACGTCGCGTAATCTTTGCAGTACTTTTATTAAGTTACTGTTATGAGTTTCTAAAGTATTACCGAAAATAATTAAATCGTCTAAGTAAACAAAACACGACGAATAAGCTAATCCCGATAAAGCAATTGACATCGCTCTAGAGAAAGAACTAGGACTTATCTTAAGCCCCATTGGCAGTCTAGTCATTTGAAACTGTCCTTGGTCAGTTACAAATGCCGGACAAGGCCTACTTTCTTTTTCTAGCTCAATCTGATAATATCCTTGCGATAAATCTAAATGTGAAAAATATACTGCCCCGGACAACGAATCTAAAATTTCGGATATACACGGTAATGGAAATTTATCATCCTGTATATTTGAATTTAACGTTTTTCTATAATCTTCTCCACGTTTTATTTCCTTGCTCATCGGCTTTTTTAGGTACTAGTAAAATAGGGGCCGACCAGGGAGAAGAGGCTTCTTCAATTGTTTTTTCGCGGAGCATTTTATCAATTTGGTTGTTAAGTTCCGTTTTCTGAGAATAAGGTAAACGATAAGGTTTAACATAAACAGGACTTGTGTTAGGTTGTAGATGAATTTTTTGTTTGTAAATTTTGGTAGTAGTTAAAGTTTCCCCTTTTAAGTAAAAAACATCCGAATATTTAGAGCAAATTTTTTGTAAAGAAAATTTTTGTGATTTTTCAAGATGATTTAATTTTACTGTGCTTAACAATTTATCTACTCTGTTTACAGTTTTGTGGACTGGGTTATACTGACATATGTCATAATAGTATAAAGGCACAATTTTTGGAGCAAAATTTTTTATCTTCACATCTTGATTGCGTGTATTGAGAATTCGTACCGGAATCCGATTAGAAATTGATTTTACCAAAATTCCTGCAACAAATACACCTTCACAAATTTCATCCGGTATTACAACGCATTCTTCATTTTTGTTCATATGAAAATATTTTATTACTTCATGTCTAGCCGGTATGCAAGTATAATTCTCATATTTCGAGTGAATAGACGTTAATATTTGTTTATTATTTACATTAAATGAAAAAAGAAAGTTTTCTTAGTCTAACTTTGCCAAGTATCGCATAAAAAAATCTGTTCCAATTAAACCATGCACATTGTCCTCAAAACTGTCGATCAGCAAAAACTCGTGACATACTTTTGCACCATTTATATCTAATAATAAATTTGTCGAACCTTGCGAAATGATTGTCCCAGAGACCCCGTTAATTTTTATTTTCTTTAAACAATTAATTTTTGCCGTTTTGTCTATGATGTTTTTAAAAATTACACTTATTGAAGCTCCGGTATCAAGTAAAAATTTTAAATTTTTATTTTTATATTTTACATAAATAAAATTAAGTCCATTAGTATTAAATAGAAATGGGTCAGGAAAATTTGCATTTTTATTCAGATGGGCATCGGAAAAATGTTTCGCTATTATTACTGTTGGTATTATCCAATTCTTCAGAGTTCATGTAATACCCTCTTTGATTTGAATTATTACCAAAGAATCGTCCTCTAGTATACTGTCCCCGTGGTGAATAATAATTAGTATTAGAGCGAGCACCTCTTCCTCTAAAATTAGTATTACCCTGCTGACCACGCGAAAAATGCCCCCTAAAATTGTTAGTGGTAGCACCAAAATTGTTTGCACCCCTATTACTCCGGAAGTTTGTATTTTGTCCGCGTTTATTATAATAATGGTGTGAGCAACTATGGCCTTTACCTCGCATATGAAATAAGGGTTTTGAATTTGTTTCGCCTAGATATTCATCTTTCGCACCACCAATTGCCTCACTAAGAGTATCGTAATTTCGCGCTTTCACTATGGTCCGCAAACTGAAATTTTGAAGACCGTTAGCAAAAGAGCTTATAGCGATTTTCTCATTGACCGGCCTCAAAATATCCATCCCTCTAGAGTCTCCCCCAGACTGAGATATAGTTAGGTCGACCATCAGTTCTTCAATCGCTTTCCCAAACTCTTCTACCGACTTTGACCCTTGTTTTATGTTATTTAGCTGAGACGATAAAGCGGTCGCGGATTTTTTTGTAATAAAATGCCGCCTAAGATCTGTAACTAACAATTGGTTTGAAGCATAGGATGATTTTAACCTAATATTTGCATTTCCTGATAAACGCGTTTTTAGTACATATGTGGTTAACAATAATTTACCCGCATCATCCAAAATTGCATCATACCACTCAATGCCATTTATTAATTGTAAGGTTACGGTTTCAGAACCATCCATAACTGGTAGAAGGCCTGATGCAGTTTTGGGATCGAATTTTTGAGCCATCTTTGCTGTTTTGACTTCGTCAGAATGTTCTGAATCTGAGTCAGAGGAAACCAAAATTTCGCTTTCTATCCCCGCTATCGTGATATTCCCTAACCTAGATTGTAAAACACCTTGACAAGCTTTTAAATATTGTTCTATCTGCTGAATATATTCCCTAACTGTATTAATTACCTTAGGCTCGTTTGATTTTTTATTAAATGTTTCCCTAATAGTTCTTAATTCTAATGTATAATTTTTAAATTTAATTAGCTTACGTAGATTATATTTCTCTTTTTGCCGTATTTCCGTATTGTCCTTCACTAAATTCCTCTTGAATACTTTGACTTCATCGAGTAAATATATGAATTCAGTAGGTACCGACATCCCATTTCTTGTCCACTAAATTTACCATGTTCCTTGTATCTTAAAAACCATATTTTTATTGTAACCTAAAAAACCTAAAATGTTCCTCTTCTTATTTAAACTGTTTCTCGGCTTCTCCCGATTTCTTCCCGAATTTCTGCACGCATTCTCTGTACCATCGCTTTTGTGACTCTTCTAAATATACACCAGCCAAAGAAAATTGCCAACAACACAATAATGCATGTACTTAGGATATCTTGGATAGAGCCAAAACCATGGGTACTGGGGCTGTTAGTTTAGCCACCGCTATTCCCTGCTTGTGCTATTATTATTTCTTCTTTGCTCTGTGTCTTGCCCATTTCGCCGATATTCAAATGCTCAAAATTTGGTTCGTAGACAGGATCGCCATGTAACGAATGGAGTTACGGGGGTTTTAATACCCCCTTTTACGATAAATCAAACTCTCCTTTTTCGAGTAAAAATAATGTCTATTTCTCATATCAAAAATGTACCTATTACAAAAGTGCTTATTTTACTTGTTATACTAATTATGAAATCAATAACCTTAATTACCTTAGGTCTACATGTTCGGTTTAATAATAATAAATATACTGAGTGTACGAATACGACAGAAACTAATAAATATATTTATATAATAATAGGATATATTTTGTTCTTACACTACATATCACTATACACTCAATATTTGAGGAAGGGATCCTTTTGCATAGATATTTTCCAGTACGTGCTCTAATCCAGACCCTTGCATAATATGGCCAATGGTACCCAAGAAAGACATTAATAAATGAAACCCTCCTAAGCGTAAAACAATCTTGGATAGCTCAGCGCTAGAACTAATTATTTCAAAAGCTTTCTGAAATAACGGCTGTTCAAATGTTACTATGCAATACTGCAAATTTTGTTTTTTACTTTCCTCTAATGCCAGGTGTAGTGTGGTATAAATTGTTGATAAATCTGACTGGCTCATATTTATAAAGGGCAATGTTTTAATATAACTTGTAGAGAAAATTTAATTTTCCGAGTTATATATTGAAGACATAACACCACTCCAACTTGGCACCAAAGGAACATTTAACCAAGGACCGCAAATCCATAAAACGTCCAAAGGTTGAAAAACGGTAACAGATGTTTCAGTTAATTGCAAGTTACTTAAATCCTTTACAATAATACTTTTAAGTGCATCCTTATTTTTTTTATAATACTTATTGTCATATCATTTAGTTTGCCTGCCTCGGTGGCTCCAGCAGATTTTTTTAAAACTGGAAATTGCATATTAATTGAAACATTTGATTTAAGTGTTATACTCTGAATACCACCCATGGCATGAAAGGTGTTGTTACCATCTAAAGTATTAACGTTAAAATCTGCGTTACCGTAGAATGGGGCTATTCGGTAATTTTTTCCAGGTTTTTCTGCGATATCTTTAAAACGAAACAAGACCGGGTCAACTTTTGAGGGGCTTTGAAAAGATCTATGGTAGGGCTATCTATTGTCAACATTGAACTGAGGGTACCCTTTTCTGGGTGCCCAAAAAAAATTTTCTTTTTGTGTTCTCAATTTGCCCCACAGGGGGCTATTTAAGAACATGGTTTAAATATGCATAAAACGCAATTTGTCCACTACAGGGGCTATTTGGGAACCAAATAATATTTTTAAAAAAGTAAAAAACATTTTAAAAAAATTTTAATTCACATTTTTAACAATTAAAACATAAAAATAACTAAAAACTTGTCCTGAAAAATGTTACATTATTAGCAAATTTAGAAAACATTATAATATAAAAATAACAAAAACTTTGGGACCTAGGTATCCTAAAATATTTTACAAAAACATAAAAATAAACTCCAAACACTTTGGTAGGTAACTATTTTAAATTCAGTCCTGACAGATCTTCCTCAAAGTTGAAAAACTGTCTAGTTCCCGATCCTTCAATTTTAGGAGGCTTGAGTAACATGATTATCATTTCACTCGGTATCTCGTCCTCATCTAACCACGGAGGAGACAGAAATCTTTCTGTTTTTGAAGATTTTTTTAGAAATGATATTTTAAAAGCCCATTCTCCGTTTAGCATTTCTTTAGATTTTATCTGTCCTACATAGCATTGGCTTAGATTTGTATCTATGTATCGAACAACCACCCAATCATTGACATTAGGATTACTGCTATCTAATGGAACAGTTTTCTGTTTTTTGAAGCGCATAAGAGGAAAATCATCATCGTCACTTTCTTCTGGCTGGTCGACTTCATCATGCGATGATTCCCCAGGACCAATTTCAGGATCACTGAAAGATTCGTTTCTACTTGTAGACGGGTATAAATCAGATGTGCAAACACTTTTTCCGGCTTGTACGGCAAGCTTCTTACGTCGCGGCGTTTTACTTTGCTCAGCATTACCCATGCGCATTTCTTTTAGAACGTCCAAAACTGATTCCGAAATGCTCGAATCTAAATTATTAGAATCTGTAGTGGAAGATGCGGGTAATCTTTCCTTTGGTCGTGAAGGATTTAAAGGATACAATCCAGTTTTGTTAAAACCAGCTATTAAATTTTGACTTCCTTTTCCATTCTCCTCAATCTTGACTTGAAGCTGTGTAAGCAATCTAGGGAATATATCTTTTGAGAGTGTACTTATTTTCCGCCCTGGACCTTTCTTCCACGTCGTCAGAATCTCACGCCAATATTTTTTGAGAGGAGCATAAAATGCGACGTCTAGTGGTTGCATGACGTGGGTCGCATTGCTTGGCAAACAAATAAATGCTATATCCATTTCTTCGCATGTTTTAAGAACGTCTGCGGAAAAGTGAGAAGACAGGTTGTCCCCGATAAGAGCCTAAAATAAAAATAAAAAAGGCGGTATTATAGTCTGTACTTAAGTACCTACATATAAAGCTCCCATTTTTTATGATTAGGTACCTACCTTTTTTCCAGGTTTGTTTCTAAAAAATGGAACTACGACCGTAAGAAACCAATCTCGGAAACAACTGGAATCGAACCACCCGCTTTTGGACCGATTATACCTGGCATCTTTAGGGCCTCCTTCAGTCCATGAGTTCCATAGATGTTCACCTTTGTAGACTACATAGACTGGTAATAGTTGGCCATCAGCAGTACCAGCATACATTAGCTTATGGCCGTTTTTGTCGAATTTATTACCCTTTCAGGGTACTTTGTTCCTCTTTTATAAATATATTTTTTATTCCCTGGATTATCTGTGAGGTTTGTTTCGTCAAAATTGATCATTAGACTAGCATCAACCGCTAATAACGTTTCTCTGGCATTATCAAAAAAATTATCGATGACTTCTGGCGAAAGTGAAGCTCTTTTTGTAGAAATATTGGATGACAAACGGATATAAGTCTTTTATGTCTTTTAAAAAAGGCGAGAGCCCAATCTCTACCCGGTAAATTATTCCTTAAACGACTCTCCTGTATACCTTTTTTATCCAAATAATTTTTGGCAAAAAGCCTTAAATCCATTAAGTCGAAGGGGAATCCCCATGCTGACACAAGATTTAGATATTTGATAAAATTTTCATCTTCTTCTGTAGAAAAAATTGGAGGTCTTCCTGAATTTTTGTAAATATTACCCCTTTTAACATGCCTACTTATGGTTGCAATGGGAACCTTAAAACGCTCAGACGCCTTAATCAATATTAAACGTCCTTCTCTGACCCCCTCTACCGCTTTGGCCAAGGCATTTTCCGTATAATGCCGATATGGAACGAAATTCTTTCCATTTCTGACATGGCTGAGTGTTCTTTTGTAGTTCCGTACCATATCCTAAAAAATAGAAACAATAACTTACGATTTCCAAATAACCCACATGGTTTCTCAATTAACCCCCGATCTGTTCTTAAATTACCCCACTTAAGAAAACACACAAAAAATAAAACAGAAAAGTTCTAAAATTCTGATGTTACAAACACACCTTCCTAAAACCCCATATTATTAATTGGTTAAAGTTACAATTGCCCACAATTAATTGGTTTAGAGTTATAGAAGAAAGTTAACTACTTACGGTTTTCCCACAGAATCACACGTGTATCTCCTAATGCCTCTACGCGCCAAAACCAAATAATTTTCGTCCGCCGCGACACACTACGACTCGTGTTTACATGTCTACTAAGAGATACCCGCGCCAGTTACCGATGTTTCTCGATCACGTGGGCAGCGTTGCCACGTTTAAAACTTTTCGGACAAATTATCAAATTACCCCTCATTTCCCGAATAGCCCCGTTCTACGGTATCAAATATAAATTGACTAAAAGTATTATTCTCTACATGAAAGTTGTAATTTTGGCACGCTGCCTCCTCAAAAAGCTGAGTTTTGCTGTAATTGCTGCAAACTCCCAAAGAAGATAGCAAGGAAATTAAAAATTTAGACCCACATTTTTTATGCAAATATACTGATAGACCTAACTGAAATGCTTGATATGAATGACCGAGGACGAATTGCAGAAATTATAGCATGACCAATAAATAAACATTTTTTAAAGAAAGGTTCTTGATTTTTCTTATCCTTTAAAATAAGTTCCCGCAAAAATAATTTTAGGACCTCAGGCAACTGTCTTGAAGCAGAATCACTTAAATTCTCAAACTCTGGGTAAACTTCGCAATCGTACACTGTCCCCTTTATTTCTTCCCTTATAATAGCGGCTGCAGTGGAAATAACACGATTTTTTTCTGTTTCCAAATCACCTAATTTTGATTCATAAAACGACTGATTAAGTACGCTAGTTAACTTTTTCCTAAATGATACGATTGACGATAAACGCTTCCTGGGGGTAAAAATGATATCTGATCCAAAGTGACTTGCAAGTTTAATTTTTACCCATTTTTCGGTGTAAGTGCAGTCGGAATCAATTTCTTTAAGTTTTTCCATAACTTCTGACATTGTGTATTGACACTCTTCATTTGTCTCTAGGTATGAAAATAATTTTTCAGTAGCTATTTTTCCTACCTCCACTTTACGCCCTGTAGAGGTCGAGGAATCGTCTCCCGTAGAACCTAAAAGGAAAATAATAGAAAATTTGGGACTGGGTAAGGCCATAGGCAATGACGTTTAAACGTCCGCCAGCTTTTGTTATTACAGACGCATTTTTCTTTTACCTGGTGACAACCTAAGATCTACCGAAGTTCGTTTCAAAACGAATCAGAAAAATATTACGCCAACATAGGTTGTTGGAAAACTCGTTTTTTCAATTTCGTTATATTATTTAAAGTAAAACACTTTATTACTTAAATTTTCACTTTTATTTGACAATACGACATTCACTGCACTGCAGCTTCGTCAGGTAATGTACATTTAATTTTAAGGTTACGCTATATAAATGCATGCTAATAACAGGGCACGTTATTGTAAAATGTGGGGTAGGATGGATGAGGACGGATTTAAATAACTGACGAAGCTGCAGTGCGGTGAAACATGTCGTATCGTCAAAGAAAAGTGTAAATTTAAGTAAGAAAGTGTTTTACTTTTAATAATATAACAAAAATTATTATGGATTTCCACCAACTAACGACCAATAATATTAAAGTATTAATTTATTACATTATGCCTACCTTTAGTGAATGATAGGTAACACGAAAAGTGATACCGTCCTTCTACAGCTAGCTACCAAATCCGCCACATTACATAGACGAGTTAGGATAGCTTTGGATAATTGATTTTGGTTGGAATCTTCGCAAAGTTTTATAATTCTGTTTTTAAATTCTATTGTTTGTACCACATGAACCTTATCCCGATATTTTAAAGGAATTTTCTTGTTTATTTCTGTCGGCAAGTCACATATCAAACACTTTGTTTTGAAATTAAACAGTATGTTTGTTGTGCTTGCTTCTCTTAAATTCGGAATTTTTATGTCTTGACGCTTTCCTGTGGAATTCTGCTGATAATTTACTTCCTTTGAAATATTCCTTTCCAGAATATAGTTTCTCCTGCATGCCGTGTGAATTTTTAAACAACTGAGGTCTTTAATATATTCATGGATGCCATCTTCTCTTCTTAAACTAGCCCGTTTTATAGTCGCTAACCCTAATAATTTTACTTCCACTATTGTTTCTGTGTTTAAAGCACATTTACATAAAACAAAATTATTATTATTATTATCATTAATTTTACACTCGATTTTACACAACAACACAACGCTGTTCCGTAAACTATTTTAATTTTACAAAATACCTTGCTAAATAGGAAACCACTAAACGGTGATGCTACGTAAACTGTCGCGAAGTTTCAGGACACGTGCTGCTAACATTCAAGCCGCGCCGCGCCGCCACGTCTACGCAGCTGTCTCGTTGTTATGGAAAAAACACGTGCGTGAAGCGCGATATGGTTTATTTACATTATAGTACATATTAAATTATTACACAAAAACTACAAAAGCAATTGTAATGTTTTTTTTTTTGTTTGAAAGACAAATCTTTTTTCAACATTTGCTTATTAAGCCTAAAAAACTAAAATATTGGTAATTAAAAAGTTACGCTCATTTCAAAATGAAATATAACATTTTTAAAAAACTTTTTATTGTTTTTTTTTTATAAATAAGCAACATTAGAGCAAACTTTATATGAAAAAAAAAATGAAGTATATTGTTTCCTCTTTGTTACAAAAAAAAGTTTTTTGTAATCGGATAAGTAGTTTGTGAGCTATGACGGTTTCAAATATACTTTATTCCGCCATCTTTAATCCAAGATGGCGGAGGAAGCAAGCGGTGTTGGAGTGGAAACTTTTTTTGCCCGACTACAGTTGATGTCTACTATCATCTGTCAAAAATTCAGCTTCATACCAATTTATTTCTCTATAGCCTAAATATAACGCTTATTTGCCTACAGTACTACTTCAGTTGAAATTAAGGTGGTTACGCAGACCAATTACTTATTAAGACCTTTATTTTTCCCTAATTTTGTTTGTGGTGTGCATAATTGCCACAATAGCATTATGAACGTTATGTATGTAATTTTAGTTTTTCTGAATTGGTCTGCATAAATCTACCCTAATAATACCTACAGTCATAAAAGAAAAGGGGGTTGGTATGTCCTTTTTTATTAGTTTTAAATAAATCCTAATTGAGCCCAGGATAAGTCTGGTAATATTTTGTCTTGTTTGTATTTAGGTGCAGACATTGCAAAAAACTTTAGGAATCGGAAAGTTTGGTTCTCATTGAATGTGCAAACAGTAACAGATTTTACCCTAAAAATAAGTGATATTGTTGCCAGATGGCCAGGATCCGCAGCTGATCGTACTATTTTTGCAAATAGTAGTTTAAGGGGCAATTCGAACAAGGAATATATGGGGACAGTTTTCTTCTGGGTGACTCAGGCTATACATTAAGTAAATACCTAATGATACCTCTACAAAATCCAGACCATCGAGCTGAGCAACTTTATAATGAGTCGCACATTTGAACACGAAATGTGGTGGAGAGACAGTACGGAGTGTGGAAAAGAAGATTCCAGATTTTAAGATTGGAAATGCGGGTTAAATTGGAGACAGTTATGGCAATCATTGTGGCAACAGCTGTATTGCACAACTTGGCCATAGGCAATAATGATCCTTAGCCAGAACTTGTTGTTGACAATGAGCCAGAAGAAGATATGAATGAAAATGTTAATCAAAATATATTTCTTCATGGAAACAACAATGGCCGTAACCTTCGCCAAGGTCTTATTGATAATTATTTTGCCCAGTTAAATTGAAATTTTATACAGTGTATCTATTTTAAATGCGTAAACTATTAATATCTAACAATTAAGTAGTATAAATAGTTTTTCTTATGTAACATTTTTTGCTGTGTTTGTTTCTATAATGTACAGTGTATTTTGTCATATATTGACTAACCCCTACAGTATTTATTTTAAGAATATATAATAAAATAATTTAAACCATTAAAGTTTTATGTTTGTATCTCAATTTTTGGTCACCCGAACATCAAAAACTACAAATTTTTGACAAATTACAATTTTTTGATATGTACAGGGTGATTAACCATAGTCACATCTCCTTATTTTTATTTTTCATGCCAGGTAAAAATATAAAATATTAGCATATATGGTATTTTAAATTCACTTTGTCTAAGTAACCTGAAAAATTCATTTTCGGATATAATGTTAATATGAAGTTTTCTTCAACAAAATACTCTAACTTATTTCAGATTACTTAGGAAATGCCCTGTATACAGGGTGTCCCATAATTAATGGTACACAGTAAAACTGCATATTCCTTGGGTAAAAATATTAGTATTTGCCCAAACCTACCTTATTATTCCTAAAGTTCACAACAACCGAGATTGAAAAAGAATATTTATCTTTGACAGTCTATTTCTCGGTTGTTGTGAGCTTTAGGACTAAGGCAAATTTGGGCTAATACTAATATTTTTACCCCAGGAATCCGCAGTTTTACTGTGTACCATTAATTATGGGACACACCCTATATACGCGATATATGCAAAATATAATTTATGAAATCAGAATGTGCTCTTTAAAAATATGACTCATACAGAACTCATAAAAAAAGACAATGATATGACAAAAATGCAATTTTATATTGGCCCTGGCGGTAAACATCAAATATTATTTTGTAAGTGTTTACTGGCACAAAGGTATCACTGCACTCTGGGTTGGGTAGGTAATATGAAAGAAAAAAAAACATTTTGCAAAAAATATATATCTAATTGAAATGAAGAAGCACTTGAAGCTCAAGATATTATTTAATTGAAAATTATTCATTCAATTTTTTTTTTAGAATTTCCATTTTTATATTATGTTTCTCCCTCTTCATTTCCTGGTCTTCCCGCATTTGCTCTATACGTAGTGTATGCTCTTGTAGCCTATATTCTTTGTCCTTTTTTAGGCAATCCATTTGTAAATTTATTAATTCTATTTTTGACTCCGACAGGGTATTAAATTTGACTCTACATTCCTGGGTCAGCTGAGTTTTTTTCTTAGTAGTCCCTATAAAGAAATGAAAGTTAGTAATGGGAAATGGGATCCTTAAAAACGATCAGACTATAACATTTCTTGGCACGTAATAAACCATTACCTGGTCGTCTGGTAGTTGGTGACATCAACTGTGGAGAAATCTTTTCCCTTAATTTGGCTGGGTTCCATGACGACCTGTCAGTATTTTCCACAACCGTGGATGAGCATATTTCTAAAAAAATAAATTTAAATAGGTTTATTGTTAAATATATACTATCAAGTTGATAGGGCCAGGCCTGCCTGCAGTCCTTTCTTTTAGGACAGTTTATGCCTATTAACATTTATTTATTATGATTTATGATATCAGAATTTTAATTTTTAATGTTGATGGATTATATTATTATTATTATTATTATTCTACCTTCTGGTTTCGTAACTGTGGAAGGTAAAATTTTTTTCCCCTTTATTTGGGCAGGATGATTATAGCTCGACTCGGGGCCACTTGCAGTTTCCTTGTTTAGTGGTAAACCAAAATCTGAAAATAAAAAAATATTCACTTTTAATGTAGACCTACATGTGAACAAGAAACATGATTTTATAAGGGGTTGCTTATGATCACAAATTAAATAGAATAATGGAAAGGGAGATTAATTTAGTGTTATTTTTTCATATAGATGATTCTTTCCAGAAAAGCAAACATTTTCTTACTTTTGTTTTATAACATTTAATTAAATTAATACTATGGTTTATTTAAAAATGGTTAATATTTACCTTCTGATAAGGAAACTGGCACCTCTCTTGCGAGTACCTTGGGCAAGCTTCTTTCCTCCTGGCCTGGCAGTGGATAAAGGTCTGCAAAACATGTAACAATAATTTATATTAAGTGTAACCTATTTTATTGGGTGTAAACAATATTTGACGATATATGTAGTACCATTTACCTAAACTAGGTACCTACTTACCTTCTTGGCTGTCTTCTTCAACCTCGACATAAATATTACCGGCGTCAGTAGCCAATGAGTTGAAAAGTCCAGATATTTGAACTCCGCACAGTTCCTTTATTTGGAGGTCCACATTAGTGATCTCCACAGTAGAGGCTTTTCCACCACCCGTTTTATAAACATCACACTTTTCATTGGCGAATCTTTTTTTTGAGTCTGTGTTTAAGTTTTTGTATTTGTCTCTAATGGTCTTAGCACTTCTAACAACCCCCGTAAAGCTGCTCATTTCCTTAGAGATTTCATCCCAGGCCCTATTGTAATGTTCTTGGTTCGTTGTGTAACAATGTAGTCAGGATACGATAAGAAAACGACAGTATCTAGTTCTACATAATAAATACCATATATTTAATCAGTCTTCAATTCTCCTATATATACAATGTTACAATGTACGAGGAACAACCTTTCAAGTAGTTGTCCTCGGTCAATTACCGTTCATGTTATCAATAATATAATACTATACATTAAACAACACATTCCTAATCTAAACATAAATGGATCAATGGCACCTTCGGCATTGACTCACTGATGGTCAATTGCCTAGTGAACTTGGTGGCGCCATTTAGCCATTATACCTCCCTGGGAGAATTAAAAGAAAATGTTTTTGTTAAAATATTTTCTTTTTCCCTGATTTATTTAACTAACAAACGTTTTTGTTATGTGTTATGTTTTTATAATACATATGTTTGCATAATAATATTGTTACTTAATAATAATATAGGAACTATAAACAATGTTGCTTATAGTACGGTTTAATTAAATTTTTGTGTACTTCCTTAAGTTTATTATTTATACATATAACTAAATTTGTATTCCTATCTTCTAATACTGTATAAGGACCTTTATACAATGGTTCTAACTTATTATCTTGACTTCAGTTTTTTAGTAAAACTAATGCTCCTTTATTATAACTAACATGTTTACAATTTCTATCGAATATCTGTTTTTGCTTTGCTTTTGATACTAGCAAGTTATTTCTTGCATCATTCCATGCTGTTTGTAATCTGAATTTTAATTCTACTGGATAATTATCAAAATTATATACTGGGTCAATGGAATTGTCATTTGATGGAATTATACTCGGTTTTCCAAAAACAAGTTTGAAAGGTGTGTAACGTGTTGACGTATTTACTGTGTTATTGTACGAAAAACACCAAAAAGGAACCCAATCGGTCCAATTATCGGTTTCTCTCGACAATTTCATTCGTAGATACGAACCTAAGTTTTTATGCGAATTTTCTAACGCTCCTAACGTCTCGTGATGGTAAGCCGTTGAATTTAACTGTTTAATATTTAACAATTTACATGAATTTTTAAAAATTTCTGACAAAAATTCCGTTCCCTGATCTGTTACTATTTCCTTTGGTATACCATACCTCAAAACAAAATTGTTTACAAAAGATTTTGCAACAGTCTCTGATTCTTTATCTGGTATAGCATAACATTCGACATACTTTGAAGATCGCATTGTAATGTTAGAATATATTTATTACTATATATATCGACCGGAAGTGGTCCTACTAGATCTAAAAAAACTTTTTGAAATGCTGAAGTCGCCGTAGTGGTTACAACCATTGGCTGCTTTACACATTTCGAATGCTTATGTCTCTGACAATCATCACATTTCCTAATAAACTCTATCACATCGTTTTTTAACCCTGGCCAAAAATATTGTCTCTTTATGTTATTATACATACGCTGGACACCAGCGTGTCCTCCAGTTGGTAATGTATGATAATCATTAAGAATCAACTGCCTTTGTTCCCTATCATCTATACGCTGTACATTTCTAACGACATTTAGTTTTAATTTTATTTCTGTCATTAATTCTTTAAGTTCTCCTATTTTTCCTAAAATTTCAGTACTTTTCGCATTTTTAATAACATACAGTTCCGGAACATTATTTTCTGCGCATATTTTTCCCAAACGGCTTAGTGATGTACCTAAGTCAATTACACTGATCGGTAAGTCTGGTCTAAAAAAAATTATTTGTGAATTCACATCATAAACGAAATTTTTATAGTACTGTTTACATTCTCCTAGGAATTTAGCATTTTTAAACTCTGAATCTGACATCAGTCTTAACTCAACTGTGTCACTTGGGCGCTTTAGTACTTCCACTACTACAGGGTGATCAATCCTATCGGTGTCAGTATCGCTTCCCCTAACTCCTGTTTGTCTGTTCCTAGCTTGAGCACGCGTCATAACATTTATACTTTCACTTACTTTTGCGCTCATTTCTTTTAAATCTTTCACATTCATGCTTACTCGTGATAACGCGTCAGCTGTTACATTATCCGAGCCTTTTACGTAATGTATTGTAAAGTCATACTCTTCCAAAATTAACCTGAATTTTGTGAGTCTACTTGAGGGATTTGTCATATTAAATAAATATATTAACGGTCTGTGATCCGTTAGTATTTTAAATTTCTTGCCAAATAAATATGGCCTAAAATGTTTCACTGCCCATACTATGGCTAAAAGTTCTTTTTCGATAGTACAATAATTTTTTTCTGCCTTATTTAAACTTCTTGATGCAAAAGCGACAGGACGGTCATCGGAGTTTGACAAAACTACCCCTAATCCTGTACCACTTGCCTCCGTTCTGAGTATAAATTCATTCTCGGCTGAAAAATCTGGATATTGTAAAACTGGTGGGTCGACTAATGCTTGTTTTAGTCTTTCAAATGACTTTTCGCATTCGTCGTCCCACACGAAAGCTTTTTCTTTCCTAGTTAAATTATTGAGAGGTTGAGCTAACGCGGCAAAATTTTTTATAAATTTCCTATAGTAATTCGCGAAAGCTACAAATCGTTTCACTTCATCTGTACTCTTAGGCTTTGTGTAGTTTGACATTGCTACAGTCTTTTCTGGATCTGGTGATATACCTTCCGCCGAAATAACGTGTCCTAGATATAAAATTTCCTCTTTTAAAAATTCACATTTACTCGGGTTAAGTTTTAAATTTACTTTCCTGAGTCTTTCCAACACTTTTACTAAATTTATATTATGATTTTGTAGTGAGTTTCCAAATACAATTAAATCATCTAATTAAACAAAACACGAGTCACTATTTAATCCTGACATAGCTATTGTCATTAATCGAAAAAATGCACTTGGACTAATTTTTAACCCCATAGGCAAACGTTTAAGCTGAAATTGCCCCTTGTCCATTGAAAATGCGGTACAAGGCCTGCTCTTAGGGTCTAATTCTAATTGGTAGTACCCCTGAGCTAGATCTAGGTGAGAAAAATATTGGGCTCCGGATAATGAATCTAAAATTTCCGTGATATTACGCAAAGGCCACTTCTCATCCTTTATCTGCTTGTTTAGTAAGCGATAATCCAAAACTACCCTTAACTTTTTTACCCCATTATGATCTACCTTTTTGGGCACTATAAGTAATGGTGAATTCCATTCTGAAACTGCTCTTTCGCATATGTCATTTTGGATCATAGTGTCGATTTGTTTATTTATCTCACTTTTCTGTGCATGTGGTAACCGGTATGGCTTTACATACACTGGACTGGCGTCATGTTTTAAGTGAATTTTTTGACGGTATAAATTAGTTACTGTTGAAGCATCTCCTTCTAATTGAAAAACATCAGCGTATTTCGCACAGATTTTTTCAATAGAAGTTTTTTCTTCCCTACTTGTTGACTGAGCATTTACCAATTCCAAAACCATTTCTACACGATTTACAGATATGCATTCATCCTTAAAACTACATATCCTAAAAGATGACGAGTTTACTGTTTTTGGTTGAAAATTTTTTAACCTGACTTCTCGTTCGTTTACGTTTAATATTTTTACTGGTATAAAATTTTTCTCGGGTTTTACTATAATACTGGCCACAATCACTCCTTCACACAATTCTTCATTCAAAATTACACATTCATCGGTGCTTTCGGTATAACAATATTTTATTACTTCACACCGGGGTGGTATAATCGTATAATCATCGCTATTAAATTGCAATGATGTTTGAATTTTTCTGTCCTCGTAATAAAATGATATTGTGAAATCTTCATAATTTATTATTGCTCCCGTTTTGATTAAAAAATCTGACCCTAATACACCATGTATACTAGAGTCGAATTTATCAACGACACAAAATTTATGTTTAAATTTTTCGTTATTAATAGAAAATAAAATATTAGCTGTTCCCCTTGAAAATGTAGATCCCGTAATACCTTTAATTTTGATTTTATTAGATGTGTCTATTTGACATCTTTCCACATAATCAGCAAAAATACAACTTATACTGGCCCCTGTATCTAGCAAACATATTTTACGTATATATAATTTAATGCGTTTACATTATAACTACTACCTATTTTGTTGTCATTCACACCTAGACACGAAAAAACTGCTTACTCGTGTCACGTTCATTGTTTACAACATACGCTCGTCGCGTCAAATTCTCTCGACCTTGACCTCTACTGTTGTGTTTGTTTTTCTGATTTTGCCTAGCCATGTGAATTGGTTTGTAATTTGGTTTGTAATTAAATTTTCCGTTTTTTCTGTTTACACCGTGACCTCGCGTAAAAGATCTATGTGTAATATTAAAATTAAGAAAGAATTTCTTTAATTTTGTACTTAGTGCAAGTTTATTGAATAAAATCATATCCGTAGAGCGCTTTCGGCAGTTACGCCATCATCAGTACTACCTACAAAGCAAGAAAAGAGAAAAAGAAATCAACAATTGTGAAATTTTACGAATCTTTGATAGTTAAAGTTAATTGAAAATCTTAGATAAAAGTCAATGTAAAAATTCTCACCAATTTCTCGTTACTTACTTTGTCAAAATATAACCAACCACAAAACACAACATACAGGTATATGTATAAAACTAAAAATTTGGGGCCTAAAGGCGATGTAAATTACATGATGATTTTAAAAACTTTAAAAGCGTCCATTTTACTAGAGGGAACTAACCTTGATAATGTAAATGTTTTTTACAAATCTTTTACTAAGATACCATGTAATGTTCTTGGTTCGTTCTGTAACAATGTAGTCAGGATACGATAAGAAAACGACAGTATCTAGTTCTACATAATAAATACTATATATTTAATCAGTCTTCAATTCTCATATATATACAATGTTACAATGTACGAGGAACAACCTTTCAAGTAGTTGTCCTCGGTCAATTACCGTTCATGTTATCAATAATATAATACTATACATTAAACAACACATTCCTAATCTAAACATAAATGGATCAATGGCACCTTCGGCATTGACTCACTGATGGTCAATTGCCTAGTGAACTTGGTGGCGCCATTTAGCCATTACACTATTCTTGTCTTTCCAGCTAGACACATCACTTTTTTTTTATCTCCAGCACCTCCTGGTATTTCTTTACCAAGAGTAATAATATATCAATTTCTTGCTCTTTAAAATGAGGCGCTCTCTGAGCATCCAATTTTCCTTTACTGGCCATTTTACACGGAAAAGGCACAATTACAGATAAATACAGGAAAAGCAAAACACATATAAATAAAAAAGCCAAAACTACGAGTCACTTAGTCCACACAAAATTAAAGGTTATAGTCTTAGTATTAGTCTTTAATGTGTTAGGTGGCAAAGCGACAAGTGGAATTTTATAATATGGCGATAGTATCAGCAGAACGAGCCTTACAACAAAAGAGAAGGAGAAGAAACTTAGACCCATATTATAAAATTATCATAATCTGCCTGTAGTTTAAACCCCAATGTATTCTTCTGCTTAAGTCTACATTTAAATCTAAGATTTAAGATCACTTTATAAAATTGGGCCTAAGGCCTGGTTTCGCACGTGCGATGGATGCATGCGTTCGACGCTTGCAGCGGCTGCAGCGTCTATCGCATGCGTTTGAGTGGTTTTGCTTGTGCGCCTAGATGCAACAGTCGGCAGTTCAGTTCGTGAAAGCATCATGGAGCTTGTGTTGGCCCTTCTATTTGAAGAAGAAAATGATGAAGCAATAATTCCGTTGTTAATTCAAAGAAAACCCCATCATACCATGTTGTTACTACAATTTGGGGAAACTTAAAGTTTTCCAAAATTATAGCACTTGCTGACGGCAGCTTTTCATCGGAGAACAGTTGTTGGTCATGAGATAGGACAACTTGCACTTTCATAGGGCGCCACTCAGTTTTCTAATAAGGGTGTGAGAGTTTTTAACTGAGAAATCGGACTCTCTAGGACGGAGATGTTAAAATAAGTTTAAAGAAGCAAAAATAAATAAATTTAGATCTTACAATGAAAAGGAATGCCTTCATAATAGGATAAAAATGCGAATAGTATTTTAAAAGTGCATGGTCTACATGTATAATAAATTATAAAGATTCGAGACATAAAATCTTGAATTAAAAATGTTTGATTAAAATTATTGCAACGTATTCTGATCTGGCATTATAACTTAACCTTTTATGCATTGAAGTGAAGTTTTATTCATTACCCCGTATATACATAACCCATTTCTTTGGCCAAAGATACCCCCGTTATGTACATCTTATGTACAACATTGTATATATTTTACGGATAAAATCATTTATAGAACAACGTAGAATAACGTCAGAAGACTTGCTTACAGTTTAAAGTTTAATAAATTAAATAACGTAAAAATATAATTAAATTACTTGATTCCGTATGGATAAAATTGTGACGCAATAATATAGTAATAAAAGGAAAAAACTGGCCTTAGATCTCAAGTTTTTTCTTTGGGCAGGAACTCCTAACAGCTCCTAGATGGTGGCGGTCACGGTAACCTCACCCAGATTAGCTACTTGAAGACACATCAACTTATAGCGACTTCATTTGTCTTGGAGTAGAAATAGGTATGAAATAAGGACGGAAAGTTCCACGAAGTTCCTTGTAGGAGTTATATACAGAGTGGGTAAAATCCCAGTTCAAAATTAAGCCGTGTCCTCAGACCTGTCGTATAACAACAACCCTGCAAATAATAACACAATAAACCAAAAGGTCCTAAAATCCCAGAAAATTAAAAGAAATCTTAACTCAATACTAAGGGTGCACCATATCTGAATTGCACATGGCGAAGAAACACTTATATGGCTAAATATAAGCAGAAAACACACCAACTATATAACCATCAGGTCTATAGAAGGTTTAGAAAATGATTATGCATAAAAGCACAGGAAGACTGATAAAAAATCAGACCCACATTTTAAAATGAAGGCGACTTAACGGCCATTCCGCCAAGAATGCCAGAAAGTTCCGGTGGGAATCAAATCGCACCTAACAAAAGTACTGCGCGCGAGCCTTCACTAGCTAATGGATATATACGCAACCTCTATAAATGGCACTACCTAAAAGCGTACAGTTAGGCGAATGCGCTGGGTATGGAAAAATTAAACAAATAATTAATAAAAGTGGCATTTAAAAATAAAAATGCTACACTGCCTCCCTCCAAGAGAAAAATTAAGGGTTTTATTTGCAACCTCTAATTTTTTTATTTTTTTTACATCATAGGTAGTACTTAATAGTCAAAACTTATGTACTCATTGCCATGTTGTCAAAACTTTTAGTATTTTGATAACTATCGTGTATCACTTGTCCGTAAAGAAGGTCACAATCGGTAGGTCAAAGTCGGTATAGGTCACGAATCGGTTGAGGTCGCCAAATAGGAAGGTCTGCTAAAGTCTGACAACTAACGAAAATACTAGATAAATATGACTACTTCACTGTATAGCAATAATTACCTACAATAATATATATAATACTTATGTACACCCCAATAACTTATAAAAAATGGACGAACCATTCTTATAGCAAAAAGCAACGAGAAAGAGATTGACACCCATTAAAAAATTCGCATACATTTTTTTTTATGAGATTTCCTCGTGGTTGACAAACCGGTACAAGTGAATGTCTTGGTTACAAAACAATGAAACCACTTCAACGTCAGGCAATATTGTATGAACTGAAGTTGCGGCTACGCCCTCGTGCATCAGTTCTAACCGGCCTTAAGTTGATAGTTCCTTCCAAGGAAGAAATAATAATAATTTAATATCGTAAAAGAAACCAAAAATAAAATAATAATTTTTCTTTTCACCCAAAAGCTAAGCTAAAGTAGGTAAAAAGTAACTTAAATAAAAACATAAGGCAAGGTAAATTCTATTTTTTTTTATAGGTTAAGATAAAGGTAAAAATAAGTCCAACGACTTTTCAAAGTAAACTAAAGGTAAGCAAACCTCATAAGGTAAGAGATTCTTGGCCATCTTCTGCGTCAGCAGGAGAGCCACGATAAGGTAACATGTCTTTTACATGCCACTTGCCGGCTTTAGAACCGTCGACATTTTTTAATTCATAGACTAATGGAGACAATTTTTTAGATACAATAGATAAGATATGTTTTGGACTGAGCTTCGCAGCAAACTTATTCGCTGCGCTGGACAACACTTTGTTTGGACGCCACACTTTTTCACCAACAGCGAAACTTACATCCCGTTTCCGGAGATTATAGGCTTTTGAATTCCTTTCATACGCTGAGTGCAATTTCTGACGTATGCCAACAAACAAGTTACGAAACTCAACCAAATTTTCGGCATAAGTATTACGATCACCATGTAAAATTTCTATGGATTGATCCTGAGGAGGATTGTCATAATATTCTCCAGATAAGGGAACATGTCGCCCAAACATAAGATATGTAGGAGGATAACCAGTTACCTCGTGAATTGAAGTATTAATTGCTTGTCTAATTTCAGCAATATGAAAATCCCAATCCTCATGTTTGTCTATGTAACAGCGGATAGCAGTAGTGATAGTTTTATTAGTTCTCTCAACAAAGTTACACTGTGGTGCGTAAAAAGGAGTAAACCACTGTTTAACCTTATACTTCTCACATAGATTTCTAAGTTTATGACCGGAAATATTTGGAGCATTATCAGAGATAAGAATCTGAGGTACACCAAATATAAGAAAAATTTGATTCTCCAAACAGTCAGCCATAAGATTCGATTTAGAATCCCTAAGTGGAAAAATGAAGGAGTACTTAGAAAACCAATCAGTAACCACTAGGAGCCATTTACTACCTCTTTTTGAGCGTGGAAATGGACCTATAAAATCAAGGGACAAAATTTGACCGGGCAAGTCAACTACTTTTTCCTTTCCCATAGTGCCAATCTTCGGTAAATTTGAATGTTTCTGTGCACCGCACACTAAACATCCACGAATAAATTTTAAAACATCTAACCTCATCTGGGGCCAATAATACATTTCTTGTATCCGATACAAGGTTTTTCGAAAACCAAAATGTCCACTGTTGGGAGGTAAGTGACAATCCTTAATAATTTTAAGACGTTGACTTTTTGGAACTAACAGTTTCCACTCTCGCTTATTAAACGGATAAGAAGAGCAAGGAATGAATTTCTGAACTATTTCACATGACTCAGAGCATCTGGGACAAGGTGCATGGTACATTTTCTATGCTGTAGATCAAAAGTATGCTGTCTCAATCTAAGCAACCATCGACTAAGTTTACCTGATGGAGTTTTTAGGTTGTTAAGCCAGAGCAAACTGAAATGATCGGTAATCACGGTAAAACGCGTACCTTCTATCCAAGGCCTAAACTTTTCTATGCAGAATATTACTGCCAAACATTCCCGTTCGGTCACCGAATAATTCCTTTCTGCTCGAGACAAGGTACGGCTCGCATAAGCGATAACCTTTTCTTCGCCATCTAAAAACATACCACCTATACCCACGTCTGACGCGTCGGCTTGGACATAAAACTTTTGGCCAAAATCTGGTTGTGTCAAAATAGGCGCACTAACCAATTTTCGTTTAATACATAAAAAGGCGTCTTCCGCTTCCTCACTCCAGCTAATAGCTTCTTTTTTCTTTTTGCCTTTGAGGAGAGCATTTAGGGGACTTACAAGGGAAGAAAAATCTTTTATGAACCGTCGATACCACGAACACATTCCAATGAATCGCTTACCTTCTGTTGAGGGGCGAGGGTAGTTTACCATACAGTCGACCTTACAAGGGTCTGTCGCTAACGAGTTATTACCCACAATGAAACCTAAATATTTCAATGACGTTCTGAAAAATTGACATTTTTTAAGATTAATGGTAAGTCCTGCGTCCGTAAGTAATTTTTTTGCAGTACCTAATAGCTCTGATGTTCCCAAGTAAGAGAACTAAGTAAAATATCATCAAGACAAGAAAATATATGCGGTTCATACTTAGGGCCAAAAATTGAGTCCACTAATCTTTGCTGAGTTTGTGCAGCATTGCACAGTCCAAAAGGTACCATGCGCTGGGTATGGAAAAATTAAACAAATAATTAATAAAAGTGGCATTTAAAAATAAAAATGCTACAATGTACAAGCACAGAAATGCAGAAGGGATTTTCATCAATTAAATTTCAAGGTATCTCGTACATAATGAAACCAAATTCCGCGCCTATTTTCACTTTACCAGAAATCAACTTAATTTTGTGTTAACTGCTATAAAGGCAGATGTTAAAAAAACATCAACCCACTGGGTTACGAACCCAATATCTCCAGAAGAAAAATTAGGAATATCACTAAGGTAATAGCTTCTTTATTTATTTAAGTAGTAAGTTTATTTGAGAACCTAAAGGTAAATGTTTCTCAGAGAAAGCAAACAACTAAAAATAGAAATTCAATAGAAAAATAACTTTGCTGCACATAATTAGTCAAAGTAAAAGATAATCAAAAAAATATAGAAAACTGTTTTTACATATTATATGATTCTTGATGTTCTTCGACCTCTTCTTCTTCTGTTGTAAAGTTTAAATTTTCAATAACAGAGTTCTGTCCTACTGGAAAAATATATCCCTGATTATGAAAGCTTGACTGGGAGTGATATCCCTGAATGTTTGAGCTACAATCCATTTACTATAATTTTTTTTGTTGTGTGGCTTCTATTTCCAATTCATTAACAACTTCTAGATGCTTGCGTTTGGCTTTACGGATAGGATGAGGTGGAAAGTTTTTTACTGTCATCGTCATTCTCAGATTATTTTTTTTCCAAAAATTTATTAATAAGTTTTTCTCTCGATTTTCTATTTTTTTCCAGTAACTCAGTAATTTCATTGGTTGATGTAACTTTTCTTTTAGTTCCAACTCTTGAGGTGGAAGGAGTACTTGCGATACTGGCAGCCGATAGAACCGAATCATCATTTTAAACTTCTTGAACATTCTCGATATTCTGACTTTCATCATTCTGACTATCTCCATCTTGGCTTATATTGTCTGGCACAGTGCTTTCCTCTGAATCCTCAAAAATATTGGATATGGTTCTAAAAAATAAATAATCAAACTGTTGAAAAGTATTTTAGTAGAACATGATTTTATCAAGTTTTGTTACCTCCTTTCTTCTGAAACATTTTCTAAAAACGAGAGGTATTTTAAAAGAGGCCACTTAGCTTTTCCTATGGCAGCTGAACCTGTTCCTAATTTTCCCTCTCTTTTTATTTTTTTGTAAGTGTCTCTTTTTGATGGCCACCTTCTTTTACAATCTTCATCTATAAATAAATAAATTTATACTAATTTTTGAACTTTTTTGTTTCAGATATCTTGCTACAGGGGAATCATTCAGATCATTGGCGTTTGGTTTCAGCGTGTCACACAGCGAAATTTCTCAAATTATCAAACATGTTATGGCATCGATTTGCAAAAGGCTGGGTCCTCTTTTATTGCCTCCACTGGACGAACAAAAAATAAAGCAAATATCAAGAGAGTTCTGGGAAATATGGAATTTCCCAAACTGTGCCGGAGCAATAGATGGGAAACACATCCGCATAATATGCCCTAAAAAATCTGGCTCCCTCTTCTTTAACTATAAAAACTATTTTTCAACAGTAATGTTGGCTATTGTTGATGCCAAATACAAGTTTGTAGCCGTAGATATTGAATCTTATGGCAAAGAGGGAGACAGTGGTATATTTAGTAAATCCGTAATGGGAAAACAAATTTATGATGGAAAATATTGTTTTCCCCCAGACACTGAACTGCCAGGTTCTCAGAAGCGTATGCCATACGTCATAATTGGGAACGAAGCATTTCGCCTTCACAAAAATATATTGAAACCATATAACAGAAATCAAGCCAAAGAAGATTTTGCAAAAGCAGTGTTTAACTATAGATTAGGTAGAGCACGAAGGGCTTCGGCAAACGCTTTTGGATTATTGTGCCAAATTTTTAGGGTATTTTTTACCCCAATGGCAGTTACTCCAGATACTGCTGATTTGATTGTAACGATTGCCGCGCGAGATATATCGCGCTGCATCCGCTGAGTGCTCGCCCACTACACGGTTTATCGTGCGAAACTTGTTTAGATTAATATTCCGTGTTGCCAGATCGATTTTAGTCAGTTGTTGCTATGAGCTTCGAAATGTAATTTAAAAATAATTTTATTAGCTATGGTTTTACGTAGGCGCCGAAGAAGGCAAGCTATCAAGAGTCAAAGGCATTATTGGGTCCATCCCATTTTGAGCATCAAATATGTGGAAGGGGCGTTTTATACATTATTAGAAAAACTTAGAGAAAATCCTGGGAAGTTCTTTAATTATTTTCGCATGAGTAGAGAGACGTTTGATTATTTAGTCGACCGATTAAAAGAGTCGATATGTCTTGAAAATACACAAATGAGAGAATGTGTACCTTCAACCGAAATGGTAGCAGTAACATTAAGGTACAAGTATATTATTTTATTTTGAAAACTGCATTATGTTTAGGCCCATCAATATAAAATTTTATATTTTTATGAGTTTTAAATCTATTTGCCGTAGGATTTTATATTAGCTACGTCTTTTCAAAACGTACCATAAATCTGGACAATTCGACACATAATTTCTCGTTGGCTCTAATATAAAAAAAAAGATGAAATATGGAGTATCTAATCAGATTTATGGTGTAGCAAAAAACCCAACCTCTTGGGAGGCAAGATAGTTAATTCGAATATACGCTCAACTCAATACGTACGATATAAAAAATGGTCTACAATGTTAACAACGTTCAACTGTAAATAATGTATATACGTAATTTAAAGTTCTATTAAATAATGTTTTTTAATAAGCGCCTGTTTAATTTTATTAATTAATATGAAAGAAATTACATCGAAAGTAAAAAAAAACGAATAATTAATTCATCTAGTGTGGTTGAATACGACCGCCTTCAAAACGTCCAACTGAGAAGTTAAGTTAATTTCTCAAACAAATCACGAACACATTGTATATTATGTAATTATATAATAATTATTCCAGCGAATCTTTAGGGCCCCGAAGTTGCGTGTATGTTTGTTGAGGAAAAACGCCATGATGTCCTGATGTGCTTGAATAGACAAACTGGGGAGAAGAAGAAGAATCATAATTTGAATGCGTGGAAATTAAATGAAGTGATAGCTGTGGCGACGGTAATGGCGGATGATAATACTGTTGATTTAGTTTTTTTTGAACGATGCTCAGGACTTCCATGCGAAATTCTAATTTTTCCTCCACGTTCATTGTTCTTACAGTTGGTAACAACGATTTAAAAAATAACTCATTCTCGTCTGGAGGAAGTTCATATTTCGGCTCTTATTTTTCTAATGCTTTAATTGGGACCCTGTCAACTTCAGTATCAGCCAATGTCTTTGCTTTTTTCTTTCGCTGCTTAATTCCTTAACCTTCCATAACCTTATCATTCCTTGGTTCTTTCGAAGGCTCTCCTCCTTCTGTTTGTATTTCTTCAGAAGCATCATCATAATCAACTAGGAATGACGCTTTGGAACAGGATCTGTTTTTTTGAAACAGGTTTTAATATGGAACAGGTTGAAACAGGTATGAATCGATAGGTTTTCCTGTTCCGATGAAACAGTTAACTAACTGCGATCGCGGTATCGCAATCGTCTCGTTTACTTGTTGCCGTTCCAGCTGTACTGTTCTGTTGCAGCAGTCCAGTCGGATAACCACTTATGTGTTTTGCGATTTGGATCTTTTACCTCGTCCGCTGCGGCGCTCGGTGCATAAACGAGAACCCGTGGCCGGCGCGGTGTTGTCGTTGTTCATTCTTTTTTAAAAATTACACAAAAGTAGAAACATATTTATTACTTTTTATAACAAAAATATTAAATTAATATAAAATAAAAACTCCTTGGATAAAAACTATAGTATCAGGACACATTAGTACATGATACAAATATTAATAAAAAGAGCATTCAAAAAAATCATCCTTGCAACAATAAAACTATTAAGTACATTAGGTTGTACCATAATGATAAAAGCACATATTAATAAACTAAGTATAGGAACTTAATTTTCTCAAGATTTATGATAAATAACCAAATACAGTATACCTAATTACCCAATAATGGTGTTTTTTAAGATTGTTATCGAAAATTTATAAGACATTTGCAATTTGCAAATTTGCACTGTGCATTTGTCTTATCGACGACTGTAAAAAAATTTTACACTGGGCTACTTTAGAATATATTGCAGACAACGCACTGGCAACTCCGCGTAACTGCGCGGATGAGCGGACGCCTGCATCGGACGCGGCGAACGCGGAGACCGCGCGGACTTGCGGTTGTCGGCATGTTTAGACTTTGTAGAGAGACTACGCACGACAATGCAAGTTCGCGCGGTTTTAAGTGATCTAGAATACTTTCGAGAGTATTTTATTATCATTTTTGACTTCGTGATGTGCGGGAATAATAAGAAAATGGATTTTGAAACCGAAAAGTATATTTATGAAATTGAAAACCGCCCACCGTTGTAGAATATGAAAAGTAAGGAGTATAGTGATCGTATATTAAAAATCAAAATGTAGGAAGAATAGTCGGAGAAAAAAAAAATGGCAAGAAATGAGAAAAAAAACCTGATTAAGTATTTAGGCGTTTTTTTTTACTATTCATTAATTTTTATTGTATTACATAGCTATATCCTACATTATTTAATGTATGTACATAACTACTTGTTGATATTCAGTATTTTGCATTTAATAATTTCAATTTAAAATAGCGAAAAAAATATTGGTTACAACTAGTTTTTACCATATGCGCCAATATCAACATATCGTCGTTGATCGTGAAATACCTCGTATGTGTAAAAGTAAACATTTTATAGGAGGAAGGAAAAACGCACTGGCATCTCCGCGTAACTGCGCGGATGAGCGGACGCCTGCATCGGACGCGGCGAACGCGGAGACCGCGCGGACTTGCGGTTGTCGGCATGTTTAGACTTTGTAGAGAGACTACGCACGACAATGCAAGTTCGCGCGGTTTTAAGTGATCTAGAATACTTTCGAGAGTATTTTATTATCATTTTTGACTTCGTGGTGTGCGGGAATAATAAGAAAATGGATTTTGAAACCGAAAAGTATATTTATGAAATTGAAAACCGCCCACCGTTGTAGAATATGAAAAGTAAGGAGTATAGTGATCGTATATTAAAAATCAAAATGTAGGAAGAATAGTCGGAGAAAAAAAAAATGGCAAGAAATGAGAAAAAAAACCTGATTAAGTATTTAGGCGTTTTTTTTTACTATTCATTAATTTTTATTGTATTACATAGCTATATCCTACATTATTTAATGTATGTACATAACTACTTGTTGATATTCAGTATTTTGCATTTAATAATTTCAATTTAAAATAGCGAAAAAAATATTGGTTACAACTAGTTTTTACCATATGCGCCAATATCAACATATCGTCGTTGATCGTGAAATACCTCGTATGTGTAAAAGTAAACATTTTATAGGAGGAAGGAAAAACAACCTATTCTGTTATTTGGCATTAAACTAGTGCATAAAGTGCAAAAAATTAGAACAACAGTATGGAAAACCTTTTGGAAACAAAGATTAATATACTGGAACATAGTATTAAACTGTAATTATTAATAAACGTGAGATCTTACCACATAGGAGGTTTCAACCATCTCGAGATAACACATAGGCGAATTTTCCAAAAATAACTAAACACATAGTAGCATTTTGCGGACGATATACAGTAAATAAAAAATTATTAATTTTAGGGAAGTATTAAAACGAATGAAAAAACTATCATCGGTAAATTTATAGCTAAGTTTTTCGAAAAAAAACCTAAATGTAAGTGAAAGGATTGAATTATATAGTTTTGAAATAAAAATGTATTAATATTCATTCTTATCGCAAATTAGATTTTATTTTATCTATTTCTTTTAATAAAGCTAATACCTATAAATTTGGCAATGCGTATATTGCCTATTATATTTTACAATTAACCAATAGTTTATAGTTCTTTAACATAATATAAACAAAACACGTGTTTCCTTATGGAAAAATATATTTACAAAAAAACCTATAAACAATAATTATGAAAATATCAAATCGCAATGATAACCTATATAACTGAACAAAATATTTATTTTTTATTTTTCTTCATATTTCTATTAAGTTGTGACTGCCTCGTTTTCGCGGTTTCATTCTTCTTTCCAGTTAGTTTCTCTGGAACTTTTTTCTTTTTGACAAGTTCCTGTTTCTGTGCGATTTCAGCTGCATTTTACAACTTGTAAATCTACACACAATACTATGCACTCATTTTTTAAAGCGTTGTTCTTATCAAGTTCTTTTTCTTCGCGTGCTCGGTCTTTCCGATTTCTATGATCAATGTATTTGGTCTCAGGAATATTTCCGGTATTGTAAGAACAACAAGTATTGCATTGATCTTTTTTAAGTGTGTATATGGATACATTTTTTTCTTTAAAGCGCTGATTAAAGTATTTCTTAGATAAAGCCTGTAAGTTGTTATCTGCACAATAAATTTTATACCGCTTGTAAACTTCAACCAGTTTTTTGAAAATTTGCTCCAAAAATAGTTTGGAAGAACTTTTTCTGGCATAATGTGATGGTAGTTTTGGTAATTCGTCGAGAAATATGTCTATATTCGTAATACTTGTAGCGGTGTGAGTCTTTAGAGCCTGTCGAACGGTTAATGTTTTTCTGTGTTTTGGTGCATTCCATAGTGGCCGTTATTAACCCATTCCTGCACTGTCTTATATCCTAAATCAAAGGTATTTAGAAACATGGTCCTGCATACTTGTACCTTTTGGATATTTGTATTTAGATAATATATGAACGTTCCCTGTCTCCTAGATTCCCGCTCAGTATCAGTACTTGTCTTCCTCTTTACTGGTATCTTTTCAACGTGTGTAGATATGTATACTTTCCTCTGATCCTACGTCATATCATTCTAAAAGTACTCGAATAAGCTTGTTCTTTGCGCTTGTGTTATTTCTGAACAGTTCCGCACCTTAGACTTTATACAAAATTCTGATTCGCACGCTGATTTTAATTTTCTTCCTGGTCGGTACTTGTCGTGAGTAATTTTCTTATTTTTATTTCTGGAAAATCCTAAATATTTTTCACCTTTTTCTCGCAATTTCTTGTTCTTGTGCCGGATCGGTGGTCCCTTGTTATCCTTTAATTTTCTTTTTTTCCCATTTCCCTGTTCAGCTTCCAAAATTTGATCATCAGTACCTGTAACATAAAAGCAACTAGTTAATTTTGTAATGTAATTTAAAATTACGTTCAAAATCGTTGGCGTCAATAACCTCGGATTGATCGGATGAATTCTCATCTTCTGAACAGCTAGCACTTCCATTTTTGTTTTTATCTAAACCAGAGTTAGACGGCCCAACATTGTGTTCTCCCAATTGCTCCAACGTTTTTTGTAGTGTATCTACGTTAGCTGGTTTGATAATCCTGGAACACTGACCATTGCAGGCTTCAGTTGTATCTAAAAATCGAACTAAATGTTCAATGGCAAGTTAATTTAACAAAATTGTTTTCTGTACCATTATCAAGATCGAATTATACTGGACTACTAGAATCTAAAAGTTCTGTATGCAAAGGACCTTCAGCCATACCTAAAAACAACCTTAAGTTAATAAAACATCTAATACGTATTAAACGAAATGTTACCTAAACTATTGTTCGTGTCTGTAGGCTTTAACTCTGTGGCAAAGACAATGTTGCTATTATCGCCAAAGTCACATACCTCATATTCAGATAAAGTATAATTTTGATTAACTCCTAAAAGAAAAAACTAATAATAAACCGAAAATACATAAGCGCAATTTTCAAATTACCTTCCTTGACCTCTGAGACCAAAAATGTGCCTTCTGCGACGGAACTTCTATGGTTGTTATCATTATAAGCCAACTGTGGCATACTGGAAACATCTTCTAAAATCATAATGGTTTGGTAAAATCCTCTACGGTTCATTAAGAAAATAAAACTTACCACTGACAACCACAACATTATTGCAATTTTGGCCTTCTTCTACTAGATTAATGCCTATAATGTCAATCGGTATATTTGTTAGGTTTGTAGCTTGCGCTAATTCCAAAATTTTCCTCACTCGATTCATTTTAATTCTGAAAGCAATAATTTGTGAAATATCTCCTAACTACACAAAACGGGATAAATTATGTTTCAAATCAAAATCTCCTATCTACCCATAAAGTTTTAACGCTCCAAATGGTACTTTTCTAAACTAAAATAGCGTACAACTTTTCTAAAATAAGCTATATTATACTTTACTCTACTATAAACATTATACAAAGTATTAATTCTCATTAAATATTACAAAAAGAACGTACTTACCCCGGAACAACAAGTAACACGTGGAAAC
This sequence comes from Polydrusus tereticollis, assembly GCA_963920685.1. Lineage (NCBI taxonomy): Eukaryota > Metazoa > Arthropoda > Insecta > Coleoptera > Curculionidae > Polydrusus > Polydrusus tereticollis. The sequence goes on from OY987332.1 coordinate 91,550,958, forward strand.
ACCTGTAACTGTATGTAGTTAGGAGAAATTCCGCGAAAAAAATGCGGGAAACAGTTAGGAGGTATTGCATTTGCCTAATTTAAGGGGTTTGAACATTTTATGTTGGTTACGAGAATTTGTTATTACATGCGCACGTGTGCCTTTTATTTACCGTCATTAAAATATCTATTTAGCCAAAAATGTCAGTTAGGAGATATTGCATGCGCCCAGTCGATATGGTAAAATTATGAACCTGCAATTGTGTCTTATAATAGATGGCCGATTGTAATGTTTTGGGGTATAAAAGTACACTTTGTAGATCCATTGTAATTGCTAGGTGATCAAATATTTGCAATGGCACTGGCTCTAATTAAATTATTTTCATCTCTAGCTTCGTTTTTTCTCTGAACATGAACCTGATACTCTTTATCTAAAATATGCCCAAGTTTGTGACCGCAGCAGATATCACACTGGTCTTTTCTTGGCTTATGTATGGCAATGTTTTCGTTTTTCATTACCTTTTTTAGTAAAGTAATAGAAGCAGACTTAACTTGTTTTTCCAGATACCATTTTACGTATTCTCTATGCATTTGCGCTTTAGAAGCGAATATCGATTCTAAATAATTTTTTTTGACGATTGTCTACAGTAGTGGATAGGTACTTTAGGGAGCAAGTTAAGCCAAGTTTTAATGGATTTTTCATCTTCAATTTTCTTTTTCTTTCTTGGAGGCTGACACACTTTCACTTCAACAGCATAGTCTTTATCCTTTTCTCTTTTTACCCACCTCTTGAAGGTGTCCTCGCCAAGGCAAAATGTATTTAGAAAAAACATTCGACAGACTCGAACTTTTTCGCCATTTTCCTTCGGTAAAAAAATATCATGACCTTCCATTTTTCCGGGACGTCCCTGTTGTGATTGTTCTTCTTCTTTTTCTGTATCAGCCCCTGTTTCGTCCGTTGACATATTTTCATTACTATTATTTGCGCAGATTTTTCGCGACCTTCTCCTACTAACATTTCTTGTGCTTACCAATCCCTTGACATACATTTTTTTTTCTGTCCATGTAGACAACTTCCAAAAATAATTAAACAGATCTGCTCTGTTCGCTTCAGAAATTAAACTGCAAAGGAACGTTCTTTCACTTTTTTTCTTATTATCAGTGTGACCACATCTGTTCCTTACTTTTCTGCTTTCTTTAGGAACGTCTTGTATAATAGTGCTGTCTACTTTCCTATAGTCAACATAGGCATCGCCTAACACTCTACGCTTTCTTGAGGCTTCTTTATCTTTGCGTAGTTTCCTCTTTTTATTAAGTATCTTCCTTCTACTGTATTTTTTATTATAAGTACTATGTTCTGAATCTGTTCTATCTCTTATTTCCTCAGTATTGCCTGCTTCTGAATCTGTACTATTTGTAATTTTCTCGGCGATTTCTGCTTTAGAAGAATCTGCTAAATTTTTATCTTTTTGTACTATTATTGAAGAATCATCTATATTTATCAGCTGGGCAACATCCGTATAAATTTTACAGCCAGTCGTCACGTTTTGAACTGGTTGAATTTCTAGCAACCTTATTAAGGTCAGATTTATGTTGAGCCGAGTCTGCAAGCATAATATTTTGGAATATTTTTGTCTTGGAAGAATCTTGCACATTACGGCCCTCTTGTCCTCTCATTTTAGTATCATGGGTATTCATTGCTTGGTCATCTTCGATACCATTTTCACAGCTGATGATCACATTTTCAACTCGTTCAAACTGTATAATATTTTTATCAACGGCATCGATGTCGATGTCGAGTTCGCTTTGGTCCGAGTAACGATTTAAGTTATCACGACATCTTTTTATACTGGACATATTTTCTAATATAGCTATATTAGTAGCAAGGTCAAGATCTCCTAATTCCATCTCTAATTCTCGGGAAGTACCTTGCAAGAAAGTAACATCGTTCGAAATAATATGGTCCTGTTCAAGTATTTTAAAACTACGAGTCTCTATGTCATCCACAAATATAATTTCCATATCTTTGATAGTACTATTAACAGAAGATTTATTTGACAAGCTCGTATCTAACAACGGCAAATTGTTCTCGGCCTCCATAATTTCGTTGTTAGTTTCATTAAAGGATTTTTTTGCCATTGCAGCTATCATCTTTCCGCGAGTTCCCATGTTCTAAAAAGAAAACGTAATTCTTTTTTAATTCGTCAACGACATAAATCCTCAAAATGATATAGAACGTGCTATATACAGAAGTATCTCATTTCACATTTTTTAACTCCCAGGCATCCCAAAAGTATAAATTAATAGTATCCATTTTTCGCTTCATGTGGAAACCCTACGACGAAACTTTTATGACTTAAAAGTAAAATCCCTAAAATCTTATTCACTTTTACTCCCATTCATCCCTATGACTATATATATAATAGTCAAATAATTAAATTTCGCGACTAAAAATTCACGAATTTGACATAAAACGCGTTTAAATTACACCATTATCCACACCCGTCAATTTAGTGTATAAAACAGAATTATCGTTTTGGACAATGTCGGCTGACTGGAGAACTCGATATGTGGCGGGAAAAATCACGTGGCAGTCGGGATTATTTCTAGTGTTGAATATTGGGAAGTTTTAGGTTAGAATGTATTTTACCAGTATAATTAGGATAAAAATATAATAAGGTGTTTATTTTTACTTACCAGGCAATGTAATGTTCACCTTATCACTTTGTAGAATCAGTATGTTAATCAACAACAAATAAATATTATTGGTAGATAATGTTATGCTGCAGGAGATGCGCTAATTAACCCTTTTAATAATATAATTTGACGTAGTGTGTAGTATGTCGTTTACTTAAAACCTCGTATGTGTAAATAATGACGAACAACACTTCAGAAATTATATACTGAAAAATCTCCTATGTGGATTATTATTACATAGTAGGTATCCGAGGATGAATTTATTGTATAGGCATATGGGAGGTTTTATAAAATACGTTTTTTGTGTAGAAATATTATATTAACCACATAGAAGGTTTTGCAGGTCGATGAAACTTCTAGAAATCAACCAAACGCAAGTATAAACTGAAAATCGGTCTGAATGCCACATTATCATATCACACGATCAACGACGATATGTGAATTTATAATTACTATCACATACTGCCAGTAAAACTATAGAAAAAATATAATATGTTTGCCATCTATTGCTCCTATAACGTGGGGGAAATTTGCTCTTGATTCGAATCCTTGGGCTATATCCAACCAAGATTCAGTCGACGGCGGCGAAAGGCATTCTGTTTTCAGGTTGATCCAGATTGCTTCGCAAACTTCATGAACAATTTCACTGATTGTAGTTCTTCCCAATCGATAGCTGTAGTGTAGATTAGCAAATGAGCATCCCGAAGCGAGGTATCTATAAAATAAAATTAATTTTTATTACAGGTGTCTCACTGCAGAAGAAGTGGAAAAATCTTCGGGACGCTTTCGTAAAGGAATATCGTAAGGTCAGCACTTTAAAAAGTGGGTCAGGTGCTACGAAAAAGTCCACTTACATCTACTTTAACTAGCTTATGTTTCTGAAAGACGTTGTTGCTGTAAATAAGAGAGACAACAATTTCACTGAAGAAAGACAGGAAACACAAGAACAGGAATCTGAAGTAGACCATAGTGAGGAGATAGAAGGACCATATGAGACTAACGCTACAATACAAAGTACTCAAAGAAGGAAGAAAAAAAGGCTAATGACACAGAAGAAGGTGACAGAGTAGGTGCAGAGCTTATATCAGTTTTGAAAGAAAATATATCTAGTAATAACGATGACCCAGAACGCCACATTTTACTATCGTTGCTAAACGATCTTAAACGCGTACCCGATCGTTGGAAAGCAATAACTATAATTAACATAATGATAGTGATCATGGAGGCTACAGACCAGCTGTAATGGCTAAATGGCACTACCAAGTTCACTAGGCTATTGACCTATCAGTGAGTCAATGCCGGAGGTGCCATTGATCCATTTCTGTTTAGATTAGAAATGTGTTGTTTAATGTATAGTATTACATTATTGATAACATGAACGGTAATTGACCGAGGACAACCAATAGAAAGGTTGTTCCTCGTACCTTTGTAACATTGTTTATATATATGAGAATTGAAGACTGATTAAAGATAGTATTTATTATGTAGAACTAGATACTGCTGTTTTTCTTGTCGTATCCTGACTACATTGATACCCGATTAACCAAGAACATTACACAGCACTACAATTACCAACTTCCTCCACCACAACCCCAAAACCATTCACGTAACGCCTATTCAGCAAACACTCCTTCATGCCGCTTTGACAGAAATACTACAAATGAGTACGACACTGTGAAAACGTAACTTCTCCTGAATCTGTTTCTGCAATGTCAGAGCATTCTCAAATAAGGAACTATTATGAGTTGTTTTCTACACAAAATCTGTAATGGTTTTAATAAAATTTCTATATGATTATGAGCTGTTTGCTTCACAAAATCTGTGATGGCTACATTTCAATAAAATAAATTCAGTAAATCAAAGATAGTCTTTTTTCAGAAATATGCCGGGCACGTCGATTAGTATTTTACATTTTTTTTCTAGATGTGAGAAAAATTTTTATACAGCTTATCCAAAATTTGAGATATGACGTCATCGACTGTTTTTTGATTTACCGAATTAATTTCAAGTTAGACGGTTGGCCTCTCTGTGCTACTTACCTTAGTGTGACTAAAAGCTTTTCTTCAGGGCATATACATGCTCGCATGTTTGTAGTTTTTCCAGCTATTTTCCTTCTAATTTTGTTCAGTAATTTATCAAAAGATGACGTTGACTTTCTCGTATAGTTAAAAAACTTATCTTCGAATTTTCTCAAATCTCTATAGAATAATACGAAAGTTCCATCGGTACTCCTTTTTTGGAGCAGCGAGTGAACCCAATATCTTCGGTTGCAACGACGTTTCTTTCGTTTTCTCCAAATAATAAATTTGTACAAGTGCCAAATGGCTACAGCTCCTACCGCTGACACTTTCATGACTTAACTACCATCCGCGGTGATCTCCGCAAGAGCATTCCGCGCTTCCCCACGATACCGCTTCACCGCCATCCGCCGCGGTACGCGACTCGTGCATTCTTTGCCTAAGAGCAGCGGTCAGCCGCCAGCGCTAAACAGGTAGGTACAATTAATTATCTACGTTTTGGAACAGCTTGGAACTGAAACAGGTTTCTTGAAACAGGTACTTTTTAAAACTGGAACAGGTTATACCTGTTGTTAAAAAAGCCCTGTTTCAACCATCCCTATAATCAACTAGCGAGGTATCCTCTGTCGAGCTAAATTCGATGTTATCTTTTTGAAAAATACTTAACATGAAAAACAAATTATCATGGTATAAATATTTCTTTTTTGCTGAATCTCCAGTTGTCTTTTTCAAAGATTTATTAAACGCATCCCTTATGTTTTTCCATTTCTCGATAATCATAAGTTCTGAAACAAAGAGAATTTAATCTTTTAGTAAGCGTCTCATTTTAAGTGTTTAAAAAAGTTACTATATATTTATACGTTAGTGGCAAAAAAAAGCGCACAATGGCTGTAACTTTCTAGTTGCTCTATATTTTGGAGAAATTGTAAAAACGGATAAAAATCGCATAATTTACTGGTCTTCAGTTTTTACAAGTAAAGATGGCATTTAGTAGAAAACATTCCTTTATTTCAAATACTGCAAGTGGAAACACTTTTACGGATCTTCACTATTATACATATTGCTTGGGAATAACCACAATTCGCCGAATTGTCCGAAAAGTTTGTCTTAGCATTTGGTCAGCTTTACATAAGCAGTGCATGCCCACACCGAACAAAGATAAATGAATAGCAATTGCTGAGGAGTTCAAGAGAAATGCTAATTTTCCTCACTGTATCGGTCCTTTTGGCAATAGTGGATGCGGATTACCGTTTTGTTTACATTGACGTTGGTGCTTATGGAAAAGATGCTGATTCTTCAATTTTTCAGCAAACCGATTTTTGGACAAAACTTCAGGATCGCACACTGGACATTCCATTCGTAAGTCTAGTAACACCTAGAATTTCATTACCGAATGTTTTAGTAGGCGATGTAGCTTTTAGTCAAACTACATTCCTGTTACGACCTTATGGTAGGCGTACGGATCTCGAAGTTAAGAAAAAAAAATTTGAACTACCGTTTATGTCGAGCTCGTAGATATGTGGAATGTGAATTTGAAATACTTAGTAATAAGTGGAGAATTTTCCACAGAGCTTTAAACGTAGGAAAGTCTTTCTCAAGAGATATCGTCAAGGCTTGTGTAGTCCTTCATAATTTAGTGCGGGGTAGAACACGTACAGACAAGTGACTACGATTATTATCTTAATGACAAAGGATTTCAGGATTTACCCCAAATTGCATCACCTCGGGGAGGAAGATGTGCCAACGAATTAAGAGACCTCTTTTCGGATTATTTTGTTAGCACTGACGGTTCATTATCGTGGCAGATGTCAAAAGTTTGGGCTCTAATGAACGGCATACTTCTTTCCATTCTCGGTCTTTAAATGCCTGTTCTTATATTCGTCACATCTTTTATCCCACAAGCACTTCTTACTTTCTATCGATTCAATTAAATCAATTATTTCGAAGGTAAATTTTCTCTTCGGTGGCAAATTTTTGATCCAAACACAACCTGTATTTTTATGGACTGCACGCACTAAATGACAACACAGCACTAAAAATATTGTTAATGATTTCGTCGTGTCGGCTAGTAATCATTTAATCCTATTAGCGTTCAGTCAGGTGACATAAATTCACGCGCTTTTTGACCGCCATATCGCAAGTTTGTGCGGTAATGTTCTGCCGCGACGGTATTAACACTTTAACTCCCGAGCCTAAATACATACATTTTACCGTATGAACCGAAGATTTTTTTTATGATTTGGCTATAAAATCGCTGTGTACGAAATATTTAAATAGGTTAATAATGGTTTTTAGGTTTTAAGTTATTTTAGTAAGTGTGTTGACCATTGATACACACGGTCTACAGAGACCACAATTGGCCAATATTGCTTTATATAGGCCATGTGTATTATAATTAATACACATATATATATATTTAATAAATTTTTGTTATAAAGAACGTAAACAACCTTTTCTATATTTTTAAACTTACATTGTGTGTCTTAAAAAAAAACAAAATAAAAATATAAACTTTTTATCAATGCAACCCGGACATCTTGTATTACACTGCTTTGAGTGCTTAGAAGCATGGCTCCTGCCGTACTTTTCTGATAAATTGCTATATCATACAACACACCGCCCTCTCTTGTCATATTCTTCCAATCGGTGACTGATTGTGCAGCAGGAGCTTCAAACTGTTTGCATAATCCTGTTACAAGGCATTCTCGAAATGTTGTTATGTCTATCTTTTTATTCATAGCTTTATTGTAAACAATCTGTGCATTAACGACAGCAGTACTTGTTAGAAGCTCTATCCCAACCTTACGGTACCATTTTATGGATTGTCGGACTGGGGTACTATAAGAAGATTTTTGATCGGAAACATCAATAGATAATTTGACAGAATTATATTCTACTATGGTAGAAGGCTTATTTTTAGGACCAGACTTTGTCTGAACTTCTGCTATTTCTGGGCAAGATTTTGTTGTTAGGAAAGCAACATCTCGTTTGTCTGCCCATTTACCAACGATAACTTTGATATTACTTTCTATAGCTGTCATTTCTCCTCGTACCAGTCTTAGCAAACACAGGTTTTGGGTTGTATTTTCTATTTTTTTACAGTGTTCGAATCAAATGGGTACTATTATTATTAAGTTGATGGGCCAAACTGACACTTGTATAATAGTTGTCAGTAACCAACGTTCTGCCTGTCTCTAAAAGAGGTTGCATTAATTTCATTACAACTTCAGTCGATACTGGTTGGTCTGGTGGTCTAGCTTCTTTCCCAGCGTAAATCTTGGTGTGATATGTGCAGCTTTCTCCACATAACTTAAAAATTTTAATACCATATTTATGGCTCTTACCAGGTATACACTGCAAAAATGAAAGGCGCTCTGGAGCGCTATTCTGTACACTTTTCCGAGAGCTGTCGGTATCGGTAAGTGTCAGTTATCGACAGCCGTCGGCAAGTCGCACTGTGCGGTATTTTATATAGTCTGTTACCGACCGATATCAGGAATTCGAGTCGACGAGGATCGATATCCCTACCGTGCCCTCGTCAAATCTACAGTGAACTCTACCCATATTTCGTCGAAATTGTCATTATTTGTTGATGCTTTGTTTTGGTTGAAATTGCGGATTATTTAAGTGAATTTGAATATTTGAAGAGTGATTTTAGATTGTAGTACTAGTGTTTTATGAGGTAAGCATTATTGGGTGTGTATTTAAGTTTCTGTCTTACAATTTTTTTTAAGTTCTTGAGACGACATTGGAAGTTAGGTATTTTAATCAACAATGATTTATTGCATTTTGTTTAAAAACCTTTCGCAAACAAATGAATTTTCCACTTTTAAAAATGTTCGAATCATTTCATAAGAACATATTTATAAAAAAGGTAAATGTGACAAAGTGGTAGTATTAAAACCTCCCCATCCTTCTGAATTATCTTATAATACGATAATAATTCTTATTTTTATTAATTAGTTAATTCTTAAAAGAATGGCTGCTGATCTTACTTATCTGGCTGTGGACTTGATGTACCTTCAGCATCAAGCTGAAATGCAGGAGGGTAGGGTCGAAAGAAGGGCATGGAGAGAGGAACACAATCCTTTCGAGTTGAATGATGATGTGTTCATTGATTTGTTTTGGCTATCTCCTGATTTGGCGATGGAGGTTGTTAAGGAACTGGAGCCAATGTTGGAGAAACGTCGACCAACTGGGATTTCAGTTGAACATCAGGCTTCTAAGTGGAAGTTATTAGAAAAATTAACCTCAGTTATAGTGTAAATTCTGAATTTTTTCTTTTGCCCACAGGTTCTTACGGCTTTAAGATTTTATGCTACAGGATGCTATCAGGTAGCGGTGGGTGGTTAATATGATCTTCAGCCAACTGTTAGCAGATGTGTCAGAGATGTGACTAATGGCTAATTCCTATCATCCCCGATCAACGGCATGCTGCACGACAAACATTTTTGAGAGCACTTTAGCCTTTCGAAGGGGCAATAGGTGCCATAAACTGCACTTATGTGCATCCAAGACAACATAAGAAAGCTTATGTCAATCATTGGGGTGACCACACTCTCAATGTTCAAGCTGTAAGTTGCTAACAATATTTAATCATTTTTTCAATGATTTAATATTAGATGTCTTAGTTGTCTTGATAGATTTGTGATCCTGATTTAAAAATACTAAATATCAATGCAAAATACCCTGGAGCCAAAAATTATGCTTTTATACGGACAAGCTCAGCGGCAAAACGTGTCATGGAGCGCAAGTATGACCGTGGAGAACGGAACACAGGGTTGATTGGTATATAGAAATACTTTATATAGTTGTCCAGTTATTAGTTAATCCAATTTTCATAAAAAATATTTTCTCTTTGCGAATAGGAGATGACCATCTAGAGAAAGCTTATGTATGAACCGGGGCTAGCAGGTAAAATTGTCATTGCTTCTGCTGTTATATGGTAGAGGTGGAAAAGAAAACTAAAGTAATTAATTATTGTGCCTTCATATAAGATATTATCATAAAATCACATGCTTTTACTTTTCTTGGGAGTTATGTATACAGTTATATTGTATGATCGCCATGTTGTTTATAGATGTTTAAATAAAGTTGTTTTTTGGTTTATATTTTAAACTTAATGTCTAAATCTGTTTATTAGTTATTTTTATTTTATTTCAAATATATTTTTTATTGTATTAGTTTTTTTTTAATTTATTAAAGCACTTTGTGCAATTGGGTATACCTTTACCGTTTTTAAATTAAACAAATAAATGAAATACATTTTCATAAACAATATTTTTTTATTACAAAAATCCTTTCAATAACTTTAAACTAACTTAACCTAACCTAACCAAACTCTGCTACTTTAACTTCTCAAGCGCTCTTTCCAATACGTCTGTGAGTTTACTAAAAACTTTAACTCGTTCAGATTCATTCTCGGCATGAAGCAAAGCTGCCTGCGCCTGAACTGAACCAGCATCCGCCTGCTTCATTGTAGCCTGAGCCAGCATCTACAAAAGCAATTGTTATTCTTAGTGTTTCCTTTTGCAAAATAATGAATGCTGAATTGCTGAATATTTACCTCCATTGTCCTGGTATTATAGGTGCATAACTCCTGGAAACTTGTTTTGGCTTCCTGCAATTGGTTCCCTATCCGGACTCTGCTTACCTTCCTTGTTCCTAAAAAATATAAATTATTTTCCACTATTCAACTTATTATTACAGTATAAAATCATGTCACAAAATAAAGACCACTACATACGTGTGCCCATTTTCTTTTTTAAACTCAGAGTGAACACTTCACTCGACGGAGTTATTGCACTAGATGGGCCAGCTCCAGCAGGTGTTTTATTGGCCTCATTATTGTTCACCTCGCTTATGTCATCATTGGAGGTAAATACCACATCATCTAATACTGTTATAGAACGAAAAATCATATTGTTATTTTGCCTTGTTAAAGCAGGTTGGTGACAATTTTAAATGTAGATATTAATATACCCTACCATATAAAGTTTGATTAGAGTCCTCCATTTCCTCATTACTTTGAGGGTTAACAAGAGATACTATCAAAACCAGTGGGTCCTCATTGAGGACTTACTCATCCCCCTTCTCCAATCTCTCAAGTTGCATCTGAAAAAGGAAAGAATTGAAAAAAGAATTACTGTTTATCAATGTAAGCAACAAATGCTCTGCGCCGACGATGGTCTACTGGCATAAGGTCTTGGATCAAAGCAATCCTATACGGGTGTAAATTGAAGCCTTTTTGCAAAATCTGCTAAGTTGTCGTAAGTAGTAATACTATGTATGTTCTAACCCAAAATCCCATAAGGATTAACATGGGGGCCGAAATCCGCATTTTTGGTACAATTTTAAGGCGCGGTCAACCCGGCAGACGGACAGGCGGCGCCACCTAGTGAGTGACGTCATAACTGCTCGATGTCGGTAATATAGGGCCCTATTGGCCTGTGTGGAACCCTCCACTGCTGCTACCTAACCCCCCACCCATTATTCTAACCTAACTTTTGCCCCAACGGAACCCAGATCACGTGTTACCCCGATTATATAGTAATATCATTGTAGGGGTGCCACCTAACGGGGAGAGATGTACGTACCTGAAATCTTGAGACCTGTAGCGCCACCTGCTTTTCATATAAGACATCTTGTTTACCGCGATGGTAGGTATGACGTTGTAAATCAGTTAAAATATTTTAAAATATAATAATACCATAAAAAAGTTTTTGTCCTCGGCGGGATTTGAACCAGGAACCTCTCGATTCCGATCTAAAACCTTATAAAATACACTACTACTTTTACTTACTTTTAAACATTCTTTATTATTTTAATGTTTTCATTTGCATGGTTACAATACATTAATTGTTAAAGTTATATGGTATAGCCCCAAGGTATAGTCCCCCCAGAAGCCTTGTACTCTCCTCACTTTCCTACAAATACCCCCCCGCTCATCCCCAAGCATACATATTTACAATTTTCTACAATGTATAAATACAGTATATACAAAGATCCTAAACTTAGTAGACATATATACATAAAGATGGAGGAGAGATTATAAGAAGAAAGGAAGAGAAGGGGAAAAAATACTAAAACTAAACCTAACTATATACAATAGAGTTGGTGGCACCTATGCTTGACAATGCGATGCACTGTTTGCTGTAGGCGCCCCTGAAGTGATGGCACGGCCATCACCGGGACGATGTTTGTCCCTTCCTGGTATCTAACACACACTTTTAGTAATAAATTTTATGCCTTCGTTCCGGTCAGAGACCTCGTCGTGCAAGTAGGGAGCGTGATTGCCAATGGCTCAAATTAATTCCATCACATACGATTATAATCTACTGGAGTTGCTATGAGAAACAGACGTCTGCAGGAAAAATTGGAAAAAACCTGCTTAAATAGGTAACATACGCAAGGCCTGGAGTGATGACTGTCCGCGACGGACAATCATATTCGAGCAAGAAACCACCAAAATAATCGCTCAAAGCGGAATTTGGCCATTGTTTAAATTGGGGGGTCTATTTTTGTCATTTTATGTCAATTTTGATTTGTCAAGTCTTAAACTACCCGCACGTCCCACCGGCCCAATGGGATCGCTATTCACAATATTTTATTAAAATTATGTTTATTACTAATGTATCTAGGAATGTAACTTTTCCTTCTCTTTGAGGAGGGAAAGTATATGTGCCACCATCGGGCGGCAAGAAGTATATGGGCAGTTTATGGTAGAGCGGTTTATGTTTGACAACTATGTTGTCGTCATGTCTAGCGTTTGTAATATTTCTTGTTAGTGGTGAAGCCTGAAGTTTGGTATTGTAAAATTTAATAGATTGCTCTGCTATGAGTGTTGTGATGTCCTCGACATCCGCCATTTGGTGCAGATCTACGATGCGTGTATACCGGTCGGAGGCAGTCACACATCGCAGAATTTTATTCTCGAATCTCTTCAGGCGATCCATTTGAGTCTTCGAGGCGCTGCACCACACTGGGGATGCATATGTCAAGACAGGTCTAATGATTTGACGATATATGATGCGCTTATTCTGAGGAGAAAGCGATGACTTTTTATTCAAAATTGAATAAAGGCTTTGCATTGCTGCAAAACCCTTTTTTAATGCATTCGAAATGTGCGGTTTGAATGACATTCTTTCATCTACCGTCACGCCAAGGTATGTAAGTCTTCGCTGAGGGCGGATGAATTGATCATTAATTTTTATGGGAATGAAAATTTTATTATTTGTGAATTTCTTCGTCAGTATTGCACACACCGTTTTAGGCGGATTTACGGCAATCTTCCATTTATCAAAGTATGGGGCCAGCATGTTGACATGCGTTTGGATTTGCCTCTTTGCCGCTTCCGCATAAAACGAGTGCGCATAGATGAGCGCATCATCGGCATAGAGAGCCAGGTTGGTGAGGGGGTAACGGGGGAAGTCCGCCGTGTAAAGATTGTACAGTATTGGAGACAATACTGTTCCCTGCGGCACCCCCGCATTCACCACTCTCGGTGTCGATAACTCGCCCTCTACCCTGACGAAAAATGTCCTGTTTGTCAGGTAGGTATGTATTAGTGTGATCAGATGCAAAGGGAAATTATGAATTGTCAGCAATTTAAATAAGAGTCCGTGGTGCCAGACCGTGTCAAAGGCTCTCTTGATGTCAAGCGACAGCATGACCGTGTTTTGCTGTGTATTAAACTTGCTCTTGACATCAGAGAGAACCTTCGTCACGATCTGAGTTGTTCCGTGCCCTTGTCGAAAGCCAAATTGTTCGTCCGGAATATTGTTGAGTAAGTTTAGTCGGTTTATTTGTCGAAGTATGGCCTTTTCGGCGACTTTCGACAAGGTGTTTGTCAGAGCAATCGGTCTGTAAGAGTCTGGCAATGTCGGGTTTTTGTCCAGTTTCAATAAAGGTATAATAATGGCCTCCTTCCACTTTTTGGGAAAGTGCTGCATGACATACATAGCATTGATAATGTACATGACCTGCACAAATGTTTTCCTAGGAAGATTTTTAAGTAAAATATTTTATATTCCATCAGGTCCCGGGGCCTTGTGCAGCGGCAAGCCCTTGATTATTTCAGAGAGTTCCCCGGGCCTGATGATTAAGTGTGATAGAACCGTCGGAGGAATTGGGTATTTGCGTCTTGTAAAGTTAGTTGTTCTGTTTGTTATGTGATTCTGATCTTGGGAGATATTGTCGGGAGAAGTGCAGACTGCCGCCAGGGCATCGGCAATGCACTCTGACTTCTCCTTGTCCGTTTGTGCTCGGTTGTCGTTAAGGGTGGGGATTTTGTGGAATTTTTTCTTTAGTCTATTCGTCATACGCCACAGGGAGCAATCCTGAACCGACAGTCCATTTATAATGTCTGTCCAGGCGTCATTCTTATGTTTATTAATTTTGTCTCTTATCGTACGTTGCAGCTCGTTCAGTCTTTGTCTGTCAATTGGTCTTTTGTACCTTTGCCACATGCAACGTACTCTGTTTTTGAATTTAATCAGGTCTAAAATTTCGTTTGGCAGTCTGTCTTCTTTGTGCTTAATTTTTATTCGTCTCCCTACCAAGTCACGTGCATTTTGTATGTTGGTCGTTAGTTTCAGTACTTCGTCCTCTAATTGTTCAATGTTCTGTATGTTGTTATTTATTGTGGTGTTTCGGTTCAGAAAGTCCCTGTAGCGCGGCCAGTCTAGGTCTTTTAAAAGAGTTGTCCAAGAAGGAGATTCGGAAAACATCTGTACAGACCATATAATTTTAATTGGTAGGTGATCAGAGTTTAGTTCGTTTAAGGCGATCGCGTCAGACAGACCAACTATGTTCTTGTTGATGAATAAGTCTATGAATGTTGGAGTCATCCTATTGACTGGATGATGACTTGGTCTGTCTGACGCGACCACCTGTAAATTTTGGTCAAGTGTATAGTCATACAGCAGATTCCCATGTCGATTATTCTGGTGGTTTCGCCACATAATGTGTCTCGAATTTAGATCGCCCGCCACGAGCACCCTGCCATTATTGACGAAGAATGGCTCCAAGTCTCTTTGCACTAGGCGTGTGCGGGGCGAGGCGTATACCGCGCTCAAAATCACACCATTCCGAAATTCTATTGAAACGTGCTCAATTGCTGAAATGTAATTTTGAATTTGTTTGTGCGGAATGGTGCGTTTGATAAGAATGGCAACGCCGCCGCCTCGCACATTCCTATCCGCCCTGTAAATGATGTAGTTGCGTATTTTCAAAGAGTCATTCTCCGTCAATTTGGTCACGGTAACAGCCATCACGTCGACCTTGTGAATGTGCAAGAACTGGATGAGTTCTCCAATTTTATTTTTGACGCCATTAGCGTTCCAGTTGATTATAATCATGTCCTTAGACATTGTATTGATCGAAATTAGTGGCGAAACCAATTATGGCCATACACTTCTCCTGCTTGTCCTGTATTTTGAGTACTTGAGCAAAGTCTTGTATGAGGCGAATAACTTCTGACAGGTTTGAGCAGGAGGAATGCACATCCCGCATTGCATTCATGAGGTCTCTCACCTGCCCCTGCATGTCAGCTGCTGGCTGCCTTGATGAGTCGACTGGCCGCGCAACGGCCTGTTGCACAGAACTTCGCTGCATGCCGCCCTGTTGCTGCTGCTGTTGTTGTTGAACTGGCTGTTGCTGTCTCAGGGCGGGGAAGTTCTGTTGCTGCACTTGACTGGCTTGACTGGCGCGGTTGCCGCCCCACACATTTGTTGTTG
Source organism: Polydrusus tereticollis (assembly GCA_963920685.1). NCBI lineage: Eukaryota > Metazoa > Arthropoda > Insecta > Coleoptera > Curculionidae > Polydrusus > Polydrusus tereticollis. The sequence continues at coordinate 91,566,387 of OY987332.1, forward strand.
GGAGTGGCGCCGGCACATATTGCGGCTTTTGTGCCACCCTCATTTTCTGATTTTCTATTAATTTATTTCTTTTAAATACGAAAACGGGACACTGTTGGTCATTGGCCATGTGACCACCTCCGCAGTTTGCGCATTTTTTGTCTGTAGCAGTACATAATCTGACTGGGTGGTTTCCTGCGCATTTTAGGCATTTCTCCTGTCTGCTACAGTATGTGGTCGCATGGCCCCACAGCTGACACCTTTTGCACTGAATAACCTCCGTGGTGTTCGTACGCCTCTCCCATGATATCCTTACATTTTGGACGTACCTTATTTCCTTTTGTAATTTTGTAAGGTTCACGTCTCCATTTAGGACTACCATGTAGAGTGGACGGAACTGTGACCTGAGTTTGTAGGCCTGATGCACCATTAGCTTATATTCGTCAATGAGCTGGGCTTTGACGTCTTCTGCATCAGGCCCATGGTCCAATCCTCTTAAGATAAATGCGTGAGTCTTTTCATTTGTAGAGGCGTACGTATGGTAAAGGTTACCTGGGATATCCCTCAGTGTCTCAAGGTACCTATTGTACTCATCGATGTCTTCTATGTTGAGTATCATCGTCTTTTTTGCAAATTTTAGTTTGTATCCCTTCTTAATATGCTTTTGAAGTTCTTCATTAAAGTTCTTATATGCCTCATTCGTCTTAGTCACACCTTCGAGCACAATAGGCGGTGGGACTATCTTTTTAGTGGTCTTCTCGGTTGTCAGCTGTTTATTATTGACCGGCTGTTGACTTTGTCTTTTTTGTTGTTGTTGTTGCGGTTGTTGTTTAAGTTTATGACTCGTCTTCTCCTTAGTTTTTTGCAGTTGTTGTGGTTGTTCGGGAGGAATAGCGTCCTCTTCTGTGTCAGAAGTATTGCCGTCACTGACAATCATCACTTCTTCCTCCTCCTGTGGTGTCAGGGCTGCATATCTGTTTTGGGTGTTTAGTTGGAAAGTTTCATCTTTCCTTTGTTTTGGTTCTCTGTTTGCACTTAGTTTCTTTCTTGGTTGCGACATTTTCTTTTCCTTTGTGGAGGTGTCGCTTTCGCTGTCTGAGTTGACGATTCGTGCCCTTTTTGCCTTGTATGGCAATGGCATGGTTAGGTAATTGGCCAGCGTGAAACCCCCTCCTCTGGATGTTGTTGGGTGATCAGTTGTCCCTCCAGGTGCCTGGAATCGGTCCACCTGTGTTTGGGAAGGTGTTGGCGGTTGTTTTGTTGCCTTTTCCCCTGTATTTTTTACCTGAACAGGTGTTACCTGGACAGGTACAGGTGACAGGTGGGTTACCTGTTCAGGTGTTTTTCTCTCAGGTGGGTTTACTTTTGTCAGGTGAGTTACCTGTCCAGGTATTTTTGTCTCAGGTAATTTTACCTGAGACAGGTGAGTCACCTGTCCAGGTGTTTTTGTCTCCTGTAATTTTACCTGTGCCAGGTGAGTCACCTGGGCAGGTATTTCGGTGCCAGGTGTTTTTACCTGAGACACCTGTCCAGGTGTTGACTGGTTTTCACCTTTCACCTGCCCAGGTGAGTGATGGTCGATGGTCACCTGGATGGCCATCGGTCTTACCATGTCTTCGTGTCTTGACGGCACCCTGTATCTATGTTTGGCTTGCGGCTCTTTGCCGCTGTGTTCATCTGTGGTATCCATCTGTTCGTCTTCATCAGTGTTTGCGGTTATGTTCTTCTTTTTGGTTATGATTTGCTTAGAGGTTAGGACGGGGGCCCCGGACTTTTCGGTATCGGACATGTCCGATTCCCCGCTTCTTGCTTTGATTGGGCGCTTTCCTTCTGTCTTATGCACTGTCCGAAGATGGTCCGTGACTTTGCTCCTATCATCGATGGTTAAGTTTCTTGCCAGGGCCTCTTTGTAGGCCTCCTGACAGAATGGGCAAGATTCCGTGAATGGTCTTGACAATGACATAATTGCTCTTGTAGGAAGGCAAGTGAAGCAGCCCTGCGACGGCGCAACAACAACAACTTCGGCGGCAGTCTTCTCATTGGGGTTCATTTTATATATATATACAATAACAATACAGTGATCAAATCAGAAATGAGGGGGCAAATGGGGCGCACACGGAAATGTCTATCTTATTTATATAGTCTAATTGGGGCCTCTTGCAGAGGGCACCCACACGGGGGGAATTGTCTGTTTTAAGAGGGAGCCTTAAATATTTTATATTACACTCACGCCGGAACGCCGGAACGCTGCTACTGCTTGGCTCTGCTCTAGCATAAGAGTTGGGCCCCCCTTAGCTTACTGGCGCTGATAAAGTTTTTTGAAGCACAACACATGCTCCCCCAATTTTGGGGGAAGCAAACACTTGGTTATAAAGCACTCAAATGGCCCCACTACTATTGTAGGGCTCCGAAAACTTTGCGAAAACACTTGACACAATGTCAAAAGGTTAAATATACCGGGATGTCACTAGGGAGCGATTTGAAACACGACCTCTCTCTACGAATGGGGTATATAATGTGCTCTCAACCGCCCCCCCTGTTATAATCACCCAACTATCCCCTGTTTCTTCACACACCTGTTTATAATATAATTCCCCAATTGTATTCCGTTTCCACTCATCACTCCCCTATTTTATAACCCCGATTCCAACAGCATTCACCCCATATCGCATTGATAAAAATACCCATATAAACACCCTATCGGAATGCCATTCATGATTGTATAATTAAATAAAAATCAATCAATTTTAAAACTTTTTTATTCACAACATAACAATATCACTTACTATCACCCTGGTATATTACATTAAAGGAATAAAAAAATCGGCGTAAAATAAAAAGACATATCTGTAATTTTATACCATCGTTTTATTTCAGAAATATATGCAGTTTTCAAGTCAAATCCACTATTATGGCAATATATAAAGGTCATATCGGAGAAAATAAGACATTTTTTGAATTTTATTATGTATATCGCCGTGAAAAACAACTTTTAGGGTAATGTTTTCCGAGCCATGTAATAAAAAAACAAAATACATAATTAATTATCTTTCATTAAATAATTAGATAAAATTGGACCACAACACGAGGTATAATTGATACCTTATTAGCATATTTTAATAACATTTTATGCCGATCGCTTTAAATGCAATTTTGTATTTAAAGTAATTAACTTTTAATAAAATAATTATTGCGTAATATGGACGAATAAAATCAATTAATGGGGCCTGTATACAGGGGTATGAAACACTTTTAACCGTTAAATTTCACCTTTAAATTACAAATTATATCTATAAAACTGCCATAACATTCAGCCTAAATGGTATATTTTAGTACAATGGCGTAGCTAAAGACCAACCACATTTTAACTGATTGTGCGTATTTGGGGGATATATTTAAAATTAATCTTGGAAGAGAACATATAATAATTATTTTCCGTTTCCCTCAAGACCCCGGCTAGGCGGATCAAACCCCCGTTAAGCTGTGTAATCTACCATTAACCCTGTTTAAAATATTCCAACAGAGTAGTTATCACCAGTCTCGTATATGTATTTAAAATCGGTGTAAAGAATAAACAAGCCTATTATCTACATTTTCAAAATGTCCTGTATATGACGATATTATATTAGTGTTTGAATTAATTAGGATGTACCCCAATCAGCCGATATTTATGCATCATAAAAATTAATTCTTTAATAGTAGGAAAAACTTATATAAATAGAGATTGAAGCCCCGTTTAATGGTAAAAGTGAAATAATGTCAACTGGTAAGTTCTTTTTATTATAAATATTTTAAATTTTAAATCAGGGCTTTTCTTTTAGCAAGTCAAATCGTTAATTACATAGAGTTTTTGGTGGGAAAGATGTTTCCCGGCGAGGCGGTATGATTTTAAAAAATATAATTATGTGTATATACCTAATTATGGTATTTTCAGATGATATACGTGTTCCATAACTTCCCTCCGGGGTATGCCACCCCGGAGGGATACATCGAGCTATGGAACGGTCCCCTCTATGGGCGCCAGGTGATCGCCTGGGGAGACCCAGACGGCAAAATTATTTTTGTTTACTTCACATAATTTTTCACAATTCAATTCAATTCAAAATTCACAAATTAAATGTTCAAAATTAATTTTTGTGTTTCATTTCAAATGGGGCTGTGGGAAAATTAAAAAAAAAAAAAACAATTTGAAATCCCAAGGCATAATAGCAAAAATAACTTTACAATTTAAAACGTTATATCAATTTATAATAAAAACTAATTTAAAGATATGGGGTTGATAAAATAGCGATTATAATAAAAGGCAGTTTGCATCTGAAAAAAGAACGGGCTAATGAAGTATTGAATTGATATAATATAAAAAAAAAAAACTCACCAGAACTTCAAAATGTCCATTATAGGGGTAGTGCATCCGTATTTCTCTACAAAATGTTTGCCAGTACGGACAAGGCCTAATTGGCTGCAACGTATGGTAGCCACTTCTGCCTCGGTTTTGGTCATCCTTTTAGGGAGATATACCATTTTATCGTCTTCTAGATAGATGATTGTGGAACTGCCAAAGGGCCCGCTTTTGTTCTCGGTGTCAAGAATGCGATAAAGTTTACCCTCTTCCAGGTCTAAGCCGTTTACAACATCAATTTTAGCGGCCATTTTTTAGTTTTTCAGGTTCTTAATTTGAGAAAAGAAGAAATCGGTGAACTAACTTTCCTGCAGTGGTTTCTGGTATTTATAGCTTTACCCCACCATAACAGATAATATTCTAGAACGAGCGAAAAGTAAAAATTCAAGTAGCCCCACTCCAACAAAACGTTCAAGGATTTAGCGTCACCCTAGAAGGGCTTATAAATAGTGCAGAAATGGCGAGAGCACTTAATTGTTTCTGTTATAAGTTTACAACAGGTAAGTTTTTGAATTTTATTATGGTGTCGGGGGTTTTTAAACCGACTTGGTATTTTTATTCAAAGTGTTTGTATCTTTTGGTTTTCTTTTTAGTGTATATTTCGGGGGCCACCCTCAATGTTTGCGTGTCGATTTTGTGATAAACCCTTTAAGTTTAAATGTGAAGGGGTGTATGATTTTAATTATATACTATCGCTATATGGTTTTAAATATATTTATAATGACTCCGTGATAGAGCGCATTAACAAGATGACAATAGGTCTTGCTACCGATAATATACTTTTAAATCGGGACTTCATAAAAATTTAAACATTACTTTTGAAAAATTAACAGTTTTAGTTTTGAAAACGATATTAATTATATATGTAAAGAGTGTATAATATTAATAGTAGAAGTTGAACGCGATTTTTGATTTTAAATAACATTGCATTCTTCCTGGGACGTATTAAACTGATGCAGTCACCATTTTTCAAAGTTATTTTTCGTACTTTTAAACATTCTTTATTATTTTAATGTTTTCATTTGCATGGTTACAATACATTAATTGTTAAAGTTATATGGTATAGCCCCAAGGTATAGTCCCCCCAGAAGCCTTGTACTCTCCTCACTTTCCTACAAATACCCCCCCGCTCATCCCCAAGCATACATATTTACAATTTTCTACAATGTATAAATACAGTATATACAAAGATCCTAAACTTAGTAGACATATATACATAAAGATGGAGGAGAGATTATAAGAAGAAAGGAAGAGAAGGGGAAAAAATACTAAAACTAAACCTAACTATATACAATAGAGTTGGTGGCACCTATGCTTGACAATGCGATGCACTGTTTGCTGTAGGCGCCCCTGAAGTGATGGCACGGCCATCACCGGGACGATGTTTGTCCCTTCCTGGTATCTAACACACACTTTTAGTAATAAATTTTATGCCTTCGTTCCGGTCAGAGACCTCGTCGTGCAAGTAGGGAGCGTGATTGCCAATGGCTCAAATTAATTCCATCACATACGATTATAATCTACTGGAGTTGCTATGAGAAACAGACGTCTGCAGGAAAAATTGGAAAAAACCTGCTTAAATAGGTAACATACGCAAGGCCTGGAGTGATGACTGTCCGCGACGGACAATCATATTCGAGCAAGAAACCACCAAAATAATCGCTCAAAGCGGAATTTGGCCATTGTTTAGATTGGGGGGTCTATTTTTGTCATTTTATGTCAATTTTGATTTGTCAAGTCTACCCGCACGTCCCACCGGCCCAATGGGATCGCTATTCACAATATTTTATTAAAATTATGTTTATTACTAATGTATCTAGGAATGTAACTTTTCCTTCTCTTTGAGGAGGAAAAGTGTATGTGTGTATGTATGTTAAAAATATTGGGATCAAGGGCCACCATCGGGCGGCAAGAAGTATATGGGCAGTTTATGGTAGAGCGGTTTATGTTTGACAACTATGTTGTCGTCATGTCTAGCGTTTGTAATATTTCTTGTTAGTGGTGAAGCCTGAAGTTTGGTATTGTAAAATTTAATAGATTGCTCTGCTATGAGTGTTGTGATGTCCTCGACATCCGCCATTTGGTGCAGATCTACGATGCGTGTATACCGGTCGGAGGCAGTCACACATCGCAGAATTTTATTCTCGAATCTCTTCAGGCGATCCATTTGAGTCTTCGAGGCGCTGCACCACACTGGGGATGCATATGTCAAGACAGGTCTAATGATTTGACGATATATGATGCGCTTATTCTGAGGAGAAAGCGATGACTTTTTATTCAAAATTGAATAAAGGCTTTGCATTGCTGCAAAACCCTTTTTTAATGCATTCGAAATGTGCGGTTTGAATGACATTCTTTCATCTACCGTCACGCCAAGGTATGTAAGTCTTCGCTGAGGGCGGATGAATTGATCATTAATTTTTATGGGAATGAAAATTTTATTATTTGTGAATTTCTTCGTCAGTATTGCACACACCGTTTTAGGCGGATTTACGGCAATCTTCCATTTATCAAAGTATGGGGCCAGCATGTTGACATGCGTTTGGATTTGCCTCTTTGCCGCTTCCGCATAAAACGAGTGCGCATAGATGAGCGCATCATCGGCATAGAGAGCCAGGTTGGTGAGGGGGTAACGGGGGAAGTCCGCCGTGTAAAGATTGTACAGTATTGGAGACAATACTGTTCCCTGCGGCACCCCCGCATTCACCACTCTCGGTGTCGATAACTCGCCCTCTACCCTGACGAAAAATGTCCTGTTTGTCAGGTAGGTATGTATTAGTGTGATCAGATGCAAAGGGAAATTATGAATTGTCAGCAATTTAAATAAGAGTCCGTGGTGCCAGACCGTGTCAAAGGCTCTCTTGATGTCAAGCGACAGCATGACCGTGTTTTGCTGTGTATTAAACTTGCTCTTGACATCAGAGAGAACCTTCGTCACGATCTGAGTTGTTCCGTGCCCTTGTCGAAAGCCAAATTGTTCGTCCGGAATATTGTTGAGTAAGTTTAGTCGGTTTATTTGTCGAAGTATGGCCTTTTCGGCGACTTTCGACAAGGTGTTTGTCAGAGCAATCGGTCTGTAAGAGTCTGGCAATGTCGGGTTTTTGTCCAGTTTCAATAAAGGTATAATAATGGCCTCCTTTCACTTTTTGGGAAAGTGCTGCATGACATACATAGCATTGATAATGTACATGACCTGCACAAATGTTTTCCTAGGAAGATTTTTAAGTAAAATATTTTATATTCCATCAGGTCCTGGGGCCTTGTGCAGCGGCAAGCCCTTGATTATTTCAGAGAGTTCCCCGGGCCTGATGATTAAGTGTGATAGAACCGTCGGAGGAATTGGGTATTTGCGTCTTGTAAAGTTAGTTGTTCTGTTTGTTATGTGATTCTGATCTTGGGAGATATTGTCGGGAGAAGTGCAGACTGCCGCCAGGGCATCGGCAATGCACTCTGACTTCTCCTTGTCCGTTTGTGCTCGGTTGTCGTTAAGGGTGGGGATTTTGTGGAATTTTTTCTTTAGTCTATTCGTCATACGCCACAGGGAGCAATCCTGAACCGACAGTCCATTTATAATGTCTGTCCAGGCGTCATTCTTATGTTTATTAATTTTGTCTCTTATCGTACGTTGCAGCTCGTTCAGTCTTTGTCTGTCAATTGGTCTTTTGTACCTTTGCCACATGCAACGTACTCTGTTTTTGAATTTAATCATGTCTAAAATTTCGTTTGGCAGTCTGTCTTCTTTGTGCTTAATTTTTATTCGTCTCCCTACCAAGTCACGTGCATTTTGTATGTTGGTCGTTAGTTACAGTACTTCGTCCTCTAATTGTTCAATGTTCTGTATGTTGTTATTTATTGTGGTGTTTCGGTTCAGAAAGTCCCTGTAGCGCGGCCAGTCTACGTCTTTTAAAAGAGTTGTCCAAGAAGGAGATTCGGAAAACATCTGTACAGACCATATAATTTTAATTGGTAGGTGATCAGAGTTTAGTTCGTTTAAGGCGATCGCGTCAGACAGACCAACTATGTTCTTGTTGATGAATAAGTCTATGAATGTTGGAGTCATCCTATTGACTGGATGATGACTTGGTCTGTCTGACGCGACCACCTGTAAATTTTGGTCAAGTGTATAGTCATACAGCAGATTCCCATGTCGATTATTCTGGTGGTTTCGCCACATAATGTGTCTCGAATTTAGATCGCCCGCCACGAGCACCCTGCCATTATTGACGAAGAATGGCTCCAAGTCTCTTTGCACTAGGCGTGTGCGGGGCGAGGCGTATACCGCGCTCAAAATCACACCATTCCGAAATTCTATTGAAACGTGCTCAATTGCTGAAATGTAATTTTGAATTTGTTTGTGCGGAATGGTGCGTTTGATAAGAATGGCAACGCCGCCGCCTCGCACATTCCTATCCGCCCTGTAAATGATGTAGTTGCGTATTTTCAAAGAGTCATTCTCCGTCAATTTGGTCTCGGTAACAGTCATCACGTCGACCTTGTGAATGTGCAAGAACTGGATGAGTTCTCCAATTTTATTTTTGACGCCATTAGCGTTCCAGTTGATTATAATCATGTCCTTAGACATTGTATTGATCGAAATTAGTGGCGAAACCAATTATGGCCATACACTTCTCCTGCTTGTCCTGTATTTTGAGTACTTGAGCAAAGTCTTGTATGAGGCGAATAACTTCTGACAGGTTTGAGCAGGAGGAATGCACATCCCGCATTGCATTCATGAGGTCTCTCACCTGCCCCTGCATGTCAACGGCCTGTTGCACAGCACTTCGCTGCATGCCGCCCTGTTGCTGCTGCTGTTGTTGTTGAACTGGCTGTTGCTGTCTCAGGGCGGGGAAGTTCTGTTGCTGCACTTGACTGGCTTGACTGGCGCGGTTGCCGCCCCACACATTTGTTGTTGGGAGTGGCGCCGGCACATATTGCGGCTTTTGTGCCACCCTCATTTTCTGATTTTCTATTAATTTATTTCTTTTAAATACGAAAACGGGACACTGTTGGTCATTGGCCATGTGACCACCTCCGCAGTTTGCGCATTTTTTGTCTGTAGCAGTACATAATCTGACTGGGTGGTTTCCTGCGCATTTTAGGCATTTCTCCTGTCTGCTACAGTATGTGGTCGCATGGCCCCACAGCTGACACCTTTTGCACTGAATAACCTCCGTGGTGTTCGTACGCCTCTCCCATGATATCCTTACATTTTGGACGTACCTTATTTCCTTTTGTAATTTTGTAAGGTTCACGTCTCCATTTAGGACTACCATGTAGAGTGGACGGAACTGTGACCTGAGTTTGTAGGCCTGATGCACCATTAGCTTATATTCGTCAATGAGCTGGGCTTTGACGTCTTCTGCATCAGGCCCATGGTCCAATCCTCTCAAGATAAATGCGTGAGTCTTTTCATTTGTAGAGGCGTACGTATGGTAAAGGTTACCTGGGATATCCCTCAGTGTCTCAAGGTACCTATTGTACTCATCGATGTCTTCTATGTTGAGTATCATCGTCTTTTTTGCAAATTTTAGTTTGTATCCCTTCTTAATATGCTTTTGAAGTTCTTCATTAAAGTTCTTATATGCCTCATTCGTCTTAGTCACACCTTCGAGCACAATAGGCGGTGGGACTATCTTTTTAGTGGTCTTCTCGGTTGTCAGCTGTTTATTATTGACCGGCTGTTGACTTTGTCTTTTTTGTTGTTGTTGTTGCGGTTGTTGTTTAAGTTTATGACTCGTCTTCTCCTTAGTTTTTTGCAGTTGTTGTGGTTGTTCGGGAGGAATAGCGTCCTCTTCTGTGTCAGAAGTATTGCCGTCACTGACAATCATCACTTCTTCCTCCTCCTGTGGTGTCAGGGCTGCATATCTGTTTTGGGTGTTTAGTTGGAAAGTTTCATCTTTCCTTTGTTTTGGTTCTCTGTTTGCACTTAGTTTCTTTCTTGGTTGCGACATTTTCTTTTCCTTTGTGGAGGTGTCGCTTTCGCTGTCTGAGTTGACGATTCGTGCCCTTTTTGCCTTGTATGGCAATGGCATGGTTAGGTAATTGGCCAGCGTGAAACCCCCTCCTCTGGATGTTGTTGGGTGATCAGTTGTCCCTCCAGGTGCCTGGAATCGGTCCACCTGTGTTTGGGAAGGTGTTGGCGGTTGTTTTGTTGCCTTTTCCCCTGTATTTTTTACCTGAACAGGTGTTACCTGGACAGGTACAGGTGACAGGTGGGTTACCTGTTCAGGTGTTTTTCTCTCAGGTGGGTTTACTTTTGTCAGGTGAGTTACCTGTCCAGGTATTTTTGTCTCAGGTAATTTTACCTGAGACAGGTGAGTCACCTGTCCAGGTGTTTTTGTCTCCTGTAATTTTACCTGTGCCAGGTGAGTCACCTGGGCAGGTATTTCGGTGCCAGGTGTTTTTACCTGAGACACCTGTCCAGGTGTTGACTGATTTTCACCTTTCACCTGCCCAGGTGAGTGATGGTCGATGGTCACCTGGATGGCCATCGGTCTTACCATGTCTTCGTGTCTTGACGGCACCCTGTATCTATGTTTGGCTTGCGGCTCTTTGCCGCTGTGTTCATCTGTGGTATCCATCTGTTCGTCTTCATCAGTGTTTGCGGTTATGTTCTTCTTTTTGGTTATGATTTGCTTAGAGGTTAGGACGGGGGCCCCGGACTTTTCGGTATCGGACATGTCCGATTCCCCGCTTCTTGCTTTGATTGGGCGCTTTCCTTCTGTCTTATGCACTGTCCGAAGATGGTCCGTGACTTTGGTCCTATCATCGATGGTTAAGTTTCTTGCCAGGGCCTCTTTGTAGGCCTCCTGACAGAATGGGCAAGATTCCGTGAATGGTCTTGACAATGACATAATTGCTCTTGTAGGAAGGCAAGTGAAGCAGCCCTGCGACGGCGCAACAACAACAACTTCGGCGGCAGTCTTCTCATTGGGGTTCATTTTATATATATATACAATAACAATACAGTGATCAAATCAGAAATGAGGGGGCAAATGGGGCGCACACGGAAATGTCTATCTTATTTATATAGTCTAATTGGGGCCTCTTGCAGAGGGCACCCACACGGGGGGAATTGTCTGTTTTAAGAGGGAGCCTTAAATATTTTATATTACACTCACGCCGGAACGCCGGAACGCTGCTACTGCTTGGCTCTGCTCTAGCATAAGAGGGGGGCCCCCCTTAGCTTACTGGCGCTGATAAAGTTTTTTGAAGCACAACACATGCTCCCCCAATTTTGGGGGAAGCAAACACTTGGTTATAAAGCACTCAAATGGCCCCACTACTATTGTAGGGCTCCGAAAACTTTGCGAAAACACTTGACACAATGTCAAAAGGTTAAATATACCGGGATGTCACTAGGGAGCGATTTGAAACACGACCTCTCTCTACGAATGGGGTATATAATGTGCTCTCAACCGCCCCCCCTGTTATAATCACCCAACTATCCCCTGTTTCTTCACACACCTGTTTATAATATAAGTCCCCAATTGTATTCCGTTTCCACTCATCACTCCCCTATTTTATAACCCCGATTCCAACAGCATTCACCCCATATCGCATTGATAAAAATACCCATATAAACACCCTATCGGAATGCCATTCATGATTGTATAATTAAATAAAAATCAATCAATTTTAAAACTTTTTTATTCACAACATAACAATATCACTTACTATCACCCTGGTATATTACATTAAAGGAATAAAAAAATCGGCGTAAAATAAAAAGACATATCTGTAATTTTATACCATCGTTTTATTTCAGAAATATATGCAGTTTTCAAGTCAAATCCACTATTATGGCAATATATAAAGGTCATATCGGAGAAAATAAGACATTTTTTGAATTTTATTATGTTTATCGCCGTGAAAAACAACTTTTAGGGTAATGTTTTCCGAGCCATGTAATAAAAAAACAAAATACATAATTAATTATCTTTCATTAAATAATTAGATAAAATTGGACCACAACACGAGGTATAATTGATACCTTATTAGCATATTTTAATAACATTTTATGCCGATCGCTTTAAATGCAATTTTGTATTTAAAGTAATTAACTTTTAATAAAATAATTATTGCGTAATGTGGACGAATAAAATCAATTAATGGGGCCTGTATACAGGGGTATGAAACACTTTTAACCGTTAAATTTCACCTTTAAATTACAAATTATATCTATAAAACTGCCATAACATTCAGCCTAAATGGTATATTTTAGTACAATGGCGTAGCTAAAGACCAACCACATTTTAACTGATTGTGCGTATTTGGGGGATATATTTAAAATTAATCTTGGAAGAGAACATATAATAATTATTTTCCGTTTCCCTCAAGACCCCGGCTAGGCGGATCAAACCCCCGTTAAGCTGTGTAATCTACCATTAACCCTGTTTAAAATATTCCAACAGAGTAGTTATCACCAGTCTCGTATATGTATTTAAAATCGGTGTAAAGAATAAACAAGCCTATTATCTACATTTTCAAAATGTCCTGTATATGACGATATTATATTAGTGTTTGAATTAATTAGGATGTACCCCAATCAGCCGATATTTATGCATCATAAAAATTAATTCTTTAATAGTAGGAAAAACTTATATAAATAGAGATTGAAGCCCCGTTTAATGGTAAAAGTGAAATAATGTCAACTGGTAAGTTCTTTTTATTATAAATATTTTAAATTTTAAATCGGGGCTTTTCTTTTAGCAAGTCAAATCGTTAATTACATAGAGTTTTTGGTGGGAGAGATGTTTCCCGGCAAGGCGGTATGATTTTAAAAAATATAATTATGTGTATATACCTAATTATGGTATTTTCAGATGATATACGTGTTCCATAACTTCCCTCCGGGGTATGCCACCCCGGAGGGATACATCGAGCTATGGAACGGTCCCCTCTATGGGCGCCAGGTGATCGTCTGGGGAGACCCAGACGGCAAAATTATTTTTGTTTACTTTACATAATTTTTCACAATTCAATTCAATTCAAAATTCACAAATTAAATGTTCAAAATTAATTTTTGTGTTTCATTTCAAATGGGGCTGTGGGAAAATTAAAAAAAAAAAAACAATTTGAAATCCCAAGGCATAATAGCAAAAATAACTTTACAATTTAAAACGTTATATCAATTTATAATAAAAACTAATTTAAAGATATGGGGTTGATAAAATAGCGATTATAATAAAAGGCAGTTTGCATCTGAAAAAAGAACGGGCTAATGAAGTATTGAATTGATATAATATAAAAAAAAAAAACTCACCAGAACTTCAAAATGTCCATTATAGGGGTAGTGCATCCGTATTTCTCTACAAAATGTTTGCCAGTACGGACAAGGCCTAATTGGCTGCAACGTATGGTAGCCACTTCTGCCTCGGTTTTGGTCATCCTTTTAGGGAGATATACCATTTTATCGTCTTCTAGATAGATGATTGTGGAACTGCCAAAGGGCCCGCTTTTGTTCTCGGTGTCAAGAATGCGATAAAGTTTACCCTCTTCCAGGTCTAAGCCGTTTACAACATCAATTTTAGCGGCCATTTTTTAGTTTTTCAGGTTCTTAATTTGAGAAAAGAAGAAATCGGTGAACTAACTTTCCTGCAGTGGTTTCTGGTATTTATAGCTTTACCCCACCATAACAGATAATATTCTAGAACGAGCGAAAAGTAAAAATTCAAGTAGCCCCACTCCAACAAAACGTTCAAGGATTTAGCGTCACCCTAGAAGGGCTTATAAATAGTGCAGAAATGGCGAGAGCACTTAATTGTTTCTGTTATAAGTTTACAACAGGTAAGTTTTTGAATTTTATTATGGTGTCGGGGGTTTTTAAACCGACTTGGTATTTTTATTCAAAGTGTTTGTATCTTTTGGTTTTCTTTTTAGTGTATATTTCGGGGGCCACCCTCAATGTTTGCGTGTCGATTTTGTGATAAACCCTTTAAGTTTAAATGTGAAGGGGTGTATGATTTTAATTATATACTATCGCTATATGGTTTTAAATATATTTATAATCACTCCGTGATAGAGCGCATTAACAAGATGACAATAGGTCTTGCTACCGATAATATACTTTTAAATCGGGACTTCATAACAATTTAAACATTACTTTTGAAAAATTAACAGTTTTAGTTTTGAAAACGATATTAATTATATATGTAAAGAGTGTATAATATTAATAGTAGAAGTTGAACGCGATTTTTGATTTTAAATAACATTGCATTCTTCCTGGGACGTATTAAACTGATGCAGTCACCATTTTTCAAAGTTATTTTTCGTATGTGAAATTTTCCGTACACCAAATTTGCCGAGAAAATCCACGCTATAGGCTGAATAAAAGGTAATAAAATAAAAATATAGGTTTTTATAAATGCTTTATTGATTGCATTTTGATACATCTTAATTAAAAATAGTAATTTTATTTGATACAATTTTATCTAACAACATTTTTAATTGTTGCATAATATTTATATTAGGGCAAGATATACCAAAAAATGAAAGATCCATTTTACCGGTGCGAATTAGGCCCATGGTAAATTCATTATATTCAAAAAACATGTCGTTTTGAATAAAATAAAGGCGACCGTCGGTGTAACGAAATACACTGTCTATCTTTGCGGGGATTCCGTTAAATAATTCTGACGTTATATGGTAATCTTCTGGTTTAAACATGCACTCATTTATCCCCCATACTAGAATATCATTGAAAAATAAATAGGTTTTTCCCTTGTTTGTGTTCACGACAGCTCGAACTCTGGTTTTTACATTTGTGGCAGCGAGACTATCTATTGATTCCGTTTTTATTAACGCAAACGTGCCGTACTTTACAAAGTAAATCAGATCATCAACAAACAATACAATGTCTCCATTGGGACGTTCATATATAGCAGTTATTTTCTTAAAATTTTTTGGCAAAAATTTAAAATAATCTGTTAATAGAAAAGGGGTATTCGAAATTTGTTTCGTCTCTAAATTTAACATCCAAACAAATGTTTCATAAAAAATAAATAATTTGTTTTTAACGATTAAATAAGCTTTATTTGTTTTTGAGTCCAAGTCACATAGAGTCGGAAACTGCGCCGCATCGGGTACCGAGGGCGCGTCAGGGGTCGGGGGTACGCTGAGGATTGTTGTTGTAGCTTTTGTCTGTATAGTTGTGGTTCTTGTCTGTGGGGTGGTTGTAACTTTTATCGGCATAGTTGTGGTTTTTGTCTGTGGAGTGGTTGTAACTTTTGTAGGTATAGTCGTGGTTTTTGTCTGTGGGGTTGTATTCGGTAACGTGGGTATTTTTGTTGTGGTCAAAGATTTTTTGCCATAAAGGTACTCGATACCATAAATATCGTCCTGAGTTATTTTCACATTTTCCGCTTTGTAATACGGGTACATGATCGCGCTCTCGTCAGCTGTGTGGGCTAAACCTAGAGTATGCCCGATCTCATGTATTAAAACGCTTAGTAAATTTGTCCCACCATTTTTGGAAGAAAGACTCCATGGTTCTTTTGAATGCATATGAATCTCTACATTGGCGCTTCCATCTGGAAAAAATGCGTGCGCTAAAGTAGGTTTATCTAATTTGTAGGGACACCAGGTGAGATCATTTTTCATTTTATGCCGTTGGTCGGCAAACGAAATTGTAATATTATGGATGTTTCTATCATATTTAAAGCGGAAATTAGAAACATCCTCCCATGCTTGAAAAGCTCTTTCAGCAACTGTTCTATATGGATATACTGAATAATTTGGAGGGTAGATAGACCAAGATAGCTTTAAATCTTTCCATAAGTAGTTAGAGCCTCTTCTCCAATCTGCAATATCTTTGACGCCACAGCGAGGTCTTTGCATTAGAGCAATAGTTTCGTCATTTAAGGTTCCATCTTCAGGGAGACCATAAGTTTCTTGAAATGCCCGTAACCCATCTGATATCGACACTAGGGCATTATCTGTAGTATTTTCTTCCAAGTAACCATAATCTGTTTGGCGGGCAGCTGTTTCGTCTGTTACCTGTACAGCTGTAGTAGTAGCAGTGAGAAATAAAATGAGGCAAATTAACACAACCATTCTGCTCGAGGGGTAGATATATACTGAGATCATAAATAAGGGGTAGTGTATTTATTTTTAAAATTCGATTACACCAAGTTTTTCCAATTCTAGTAATATAGACCATATTTTATCATCGTTTTTATGATTAAAATTGTCGCTCTCTAACTGCTTAAACATTTCCACTAGCTTGTTAACGTCATTATCGTAATCAAGTTCTAAATCATTCAAAGTAGGAGGAATAGTACTGTTCAATTCAAGGTTTTTATTTATCATGCCCACTCTGCTGTTCTTTAAATAAGTACTTTTTGGCGGAAAAAGCTTAGAAATAATGTTTGTATACTTCCAGCTTCTGCTAGAATTTATGTGATTTTTACTATTAAATCCCCTTCGGTGTGCGCTTGATAAAAGAAGGATTTCTTTATATTTATCCAGCTCTGTATTGGAATAGCCCATAGGGCGTTCGTTTGTCAATAAATTCAGAAGTCCTACAGTTAAAGTATATTTCTCATTATCAATCACTAGGGTGTTATTTTCAAATTCTACGGGCTTATTCCCAATAAACCATTCATTTTCAATCATTTTAAAACCAAAATCTAGACCGTTCGGTAAAGACAAAAGCGCTAATTTAATTTTTCGATTCGCCATCTTATCTCGCAGAACTCTGACATTCGAATGACGTACTCATCAACGGAACGGGTGTTTAAAACACTACCTAAAACACAACACTAAGATAACAATATCTTAACTGAAACAAAACAGTGTCTTAACGGAAACAAAACAAACATATAACGCTTATATATCAATCACAACGTCAACACTGAAAAAACAAAACAGGTCTTATATACCTATAATATTGTTTCAGATCATCTGAACACAAACAAAAACACTAATATAACACTGATACGCTAATCATAATGATGACGCTGTATACCCATAAACAGGGTGTAGTTCTGAGAAGCCCTAATATATTTTCTAGTAAAACACTGTTTCTTTTGGGTAAAAAATGATATGTATGTAATAATATTAATACGATTGTAAATATGCATAATCTTTATTAAATACATCTAGATACACTTCTATGAATAATTTTCCTAATCGTTTTAAGTTTATCTGGAGCTTTTGAAAAATAAAAGTGAGTTGATTTTGTTTCTAGGAACTGATTGAAAATATTTAACATTTCTATTGAATCCAGGTCTGCACCCAATTTATATTCTTTATATTGGAACTTGCTAACGTTGATAGAAGGCATCATATGTTTCATCACTTTAAGGGTAGGATCATAAGGTTTTTCTTTAAACACATTCCAAAAATGAATGTTGCTTCCCATTTCTTCATACAAGAGTTGTCCACATTTCGGTTCAACATCTACATTATATTTTTTAGCAAGTTCCCAAACTATTAAGGTAGCCGGTAGACAGGATGCGTAATATTTGTTCTGTATAAATACTCTTTCAACATTGTCGAGAATAATGTTTAATGTTTCTACCATGTTTAACACCTCGCTGTTGACTATGCAATGAATCCATTATCCTAGCTGCAGCCTTTAAACAGACTCGTTGGGTGCAGCAAAACCTTTAGCGGTAAATAATAATAATAATAATAATAATAATAATAATATAATAATATAGTAGTTTGGGAGGGTTGTGACGTGGAGGGAATAAAATTTTTAGAGTCTGTTTTTGTTAAACATTTTTACGACGATTAAACTTATCACAGGTATCACTTTCAGTCAGTAAAATATTAGTGTTTTCGGCAGGTAATATATTCTAAACTAATAACGCGTAAAACTGCTTGTTGTATATACATCTACTGCATACTAAACCTTGAATATTAATTCTGAACGCGCCTTATTTTTCAAAGGCATGCTACTTTTCTGAACGCACCCCAACCGAGGTTATAAATAGGGGTACATTATAGGCAGGACGCAGGAGCTCCAGAGCCCCTTCTGTCTTTGTACGTTATAGAGAGCAGACGTATTTTGAGCCATATTTATTTTGTTACAGAACAAAAAAAAATGCCGTTCCCAAGTGAGTACGTCGAGTTAATTAGGGCCCAGATGGATACCCATAACTTAACAACGGTTACCTGCGGTAAGATATTGCAGGACTGTACTCGTGCAATTCGCAATTTAAATAAACGTTTGAAACGCGTTAAGTCAGTGGCCGAAAAGTCTCATATAATAGCGTGTTTAGCCCAAATTAAGGGTTTTCAGAGGCATTTAAAGGATAAAAAGGTTGGTGGAGGAAGCGGTGTACGTCGGGCTGATACAGCTACCCATAGGGTTAAATGGGAAGATTTACATTCAGCATTCCAATCGAGAATCAGGACTGGTGTTATTATTAACAAGCGTCATACTGATGTGCGATCATTTTTAGAGGACTGTTTGGCAATTTTTAAGCGGCGAATTCAAAACGCATTAAAAAAAACTACTGCACTCAAAGTTAACACCACTCTTTGTGGAGATTTTGAAATTAGTAAAGCAGACGAAATTTTAAAGGATACAAAGTACATTACTACTCCGAATGCCCCTATTTTAGGTAACACAAACTTAAATGAGTGGTTTACCGATCATATTAAGAACCCTATTTTGGATGAATTAGACACGTTCCAGGAAAGAAATTCTGGGTGGGCACTACGCAAAATTACACATTTAATGGTATCTATTAATCATTATAATCCTCTTCGGGTCGGAACTTACATCGAACTTCCAAAACAAATAGCTAAAGGAAGGGCATGCATCAATGTAAAAAACAGTGATGAAATGTGCTTTGCGTGGTCCATCGTTTCCGCTTTATATCCCGCTTTCAAGCATTCTGAACGAACATCGTCCTATCCAAACCCTCAGTCAGTTCTAAACTTGGAAGGTATTAAGTTTCCCATGACAATTAATCAAATTTCAAAGTTTGAAAAGCAAAACCTAATATCCGTTAACGTATATCGACTACAAAAAATTGGAAAAAATTATCTGGTTGTGCCATATTATATACCTGAAAATAAGCATCCTAACCATATAAACTTACTACTTTTACAAGACAGCTACTTTTCCTCAGATGATGATATTGATTTAAGCCCTATAAAATACCATTTTGTTTGGATTAAAGACCTTTCACGCTTACTATCAAGGCAATTGAGTCTTAATACACAGCGAAAATTTTTTTGTGATCGCTGCCTTCATTATTTCCACACGCAGATAACACTAGATAAGCACACGTCCGAATGCTCTAAAAACAAGACCTTAGCAATACCTCGGATGCCTGTAGAAGGCAATAATATTTTGGAATTTAATAATTTTAAACATAAGGAAAAAGCCCCGTTTGTTATATTCGCAGACTCGGAAAGCTTGCTAATACCTGTAGTCGATGATATAGAAAAAAACACTCAAAAGGAACAAGAGCATGTCCCTTATAGCGTCGGTTATTATGTAAAATGTAATTATGACGATTCTCTATCATTTTATAAAAGTTACACAGGCCAAGACTGTATGCAGTGGTTTATGCGCGAGCTTCAACAATTTGCTGAAGACGTCGAGACGGTCTTTTTATGTGATTTGCCCATGGAACCGCTTACGCCTGCTCAACAACAAAGTTTTTTAGCCGCTACTCACTGCCATATATGTGAGAAGCCATTTACGGAAGACGATAAGCGTGTTAGAGATCACTCACACTTCACCGGAAAGTATCGAAACGCTGCACATGAGCACTGCAATCTACAGTACCAGGATTCACACACCATACCTGTCCTATTCCATAACTTGAGTTGCTATGATGGGCACATGATAATACGGGCACTATCTGAAATAGAGGGAAAGATTGATATATTACCTGTAAATAAAGAAAATTACATCTCATTTACGAAGCATATAATGGATAGTACTGTTCATTTTCGATTTATAGATAGTTTTCGCTTTCTTGCTAGCGGTCTGGATAAGCTTGCATCATACTTATGCGAATATCCTAACCTAAAAGCAGAGTTTGAATACCTGGGAGAAGAACTGAACTTACTTACTCGAAAGGGCGTTTTCCCTTATGATTATATGAACGCTTGGGAAAGATTGAATGAGACTGAACTCCCTCCTAAAGAGGCGTTTTATAACAGCTTAGAAGATGTAGCTATAAGTGACGCGCAATATTTAAATGCGCAGAAAGTTTGGCAAACTTTTAATTGCCGTACCATGCAAGACTACTCTGACTTATATCTTAAAACGGATGTAATGCTTTTAACGGATGTATTTGAAGCATTTAGGGATATATCGCATATGACATATGGCCTTGATCCTGCATGGTCGTATACCCTACCTGGTTATGCGTGGCAATGTTTATCCCTCTTAATTCATCGAGAAGATATGATAAAACTTGAGCTGCTTACTGATTTAGAGATGCTAACATTCATAGAAAAGGGAGTTCGCGGGGGGCTAAGTCAGTGTTCAAAGAGGTATGCAGAAGCCAACAACAAGTACATGCCAAATTATGATCCAACTAAAGAAGACTCCTATCTCATGTACTTTGATGTCAATAATCAATACGGCTGGGCAATGTCGCAATATCTACCTTATGGCGGCTTTAGGTGGCTTTCAGAAAACGAGATATCTCACTTAAACATTAGTGAAATTTCAGATAAATCTGCCGAAGGGTTTATTTTGGAAGTGGACTTGGAAATACCTGAGAATTTGCATGATAAGTTTTCCGATTTTCCATTATGCCCTGGCCATGAAAAACCGCCCGGGGCAAAGAATGAGAAACTTTTGGCTACGCTACACAATAAAACAGAATACGTAATACACTATAGAAACTTAAAGCAAGCTCTAACTTTGGGTGCAAAATTGGGCAAAATACACCGAATATTAACCTTTAAACAATCTCCTTGGTTAAAATCATATATCGACCTCAACACGGGGCTGCGCCAAAATGTCAAGAATGAGTTTGAAAAGAATTTTTTTAAACTTATGAACAATGCCGTATTTGGTAAGACAATGGAGAATATCCGGAACCACTCTGACGTTAAACTTATAACAAAATGGGATGGTCGCTATGGTGCTGAAGCCTTAATATCCCGGCCAGAATTTAAAAGCAGCACAATTGTTTCCGAAAATTTAGTAATTGTCGAGCTTGCAAAAACACAAATTTATTTTAATAAGCCGATTTATGTTGGCATGTGTATTCTTGATTTGGCAAAGACTACGATTTATGGCTTTCACTATGAGTACATGGTTCCGCGTTTTGATGCCTGTAGTGTATTGTATACAGATACTGATAGTCTTATTTATGAAATTAAAAACCATGATGTATATCAGATAATGAAACGAGACTGTAACGATTATTTTGATACCTCAGATTATCCCCGTGATAACGTTTATGCGATTCCACAAGTGAACAAAAAGGTGCTGGGAATGATGAAAGATGAGAACAATGGCCGCATTATGACCCATTTTGTTGGCCTTAGGTCTAAAATGTATGCTATTAAACTGCTTTATACTCCAGACGAGATTGAGCAAGAACGGGTTAAACTAGAGAATTTAAACAAAGAGCGGGCGGAAATTGATAAGGTTTTATCTAACTTGGGCGTCACCAAAAAGATAAAGGGCATTAAAAGGTCTGTGATTAAAAATAAAATCACATTTGAAGATTACGTCACCTGCCTTGAAACTTGGTTGGAAAAGCCTATTTCGCAGCGCCTAATTAGATCCCAAAAACACGAGCTACATACTATAAAACAAACTAAAATCGGTCTCAGCCCTTATGATGATAAGCGACAAATATCGAAATCTTCACCCGGCACATTACCATGGGGGCATTATTCACTTATGCATGTGGATGACTAGTTTTAGTATTCACATTAATATTAGTTTTATAATTATTCATATTATTATAGCATTAACATTCATATTATTAGTATTATAATTATTCATATTATTATAACATTAGCATTCATATTATTATTAGCATTAAAATTATTTTTATTACTAAAATAATCTACTAACGCACATATATTATATCCTAACCTGTATAACTTTCAAAAGAGCCCATATTGGTTATACAGTAAAAAGAAGGCCAAAATACTAACGCACACATATTATATCCTAACCTGTATAACTTTAAAAAGAGCCCATATTGGTTATACAGTAAAAAGAAGGCCAAAATACTAATACACATATTATATCCTAACCTGTATAACTTTAAAACGAGCCCATATTGGTTATACAGTAAAAGAAGGCAAAAATTCCCCCTGTATAACGTTAAAAAGAGCCCATATTGGTTATACAGTAAAAGAAGGCAAAAATTCCCCCTGTATAACTTTAAAAAGAGCCCATAT
Source organism: Polydrusus tereticollis (assembly GCA_963920685.1). Classification (NCBI taxonomy): domain Eukaryota; kingdom Metazoa; phylum Arthropoda; class Insecta; order Coleoptera; family Curculionidae; genus Polydrusus; species Polydrusus tereticollis. Next base: position 91,589,110 of record OY987332.1, read on the forward strand.
TGGTTATACAGTAAAAGAAGGCAAAAATTCCCCCTGTATAACTTAAAAAAGAGCCATATATTATGTTATATATAGAACTGTTTTCTGATTTCAAATCAGTTAACGAAAAAAATTATGCCACTCTAAAATGGTTTTGCTTTGAAATTTCGTTTTTCCATAAAAATCGAATGGGGGCTTAAAGGGCCACGTTCACGTCGTGCCCCTGTTTAAACCGAGTGCCCTCTGGTAAGTGTAGTGTTTTTCAGGTATTTTTGCTCTTGCCCTCGTTTCATTTTTCAACACCTAAACTGCCCCTAAAGTGGCTTTAGTAGCTTTGTAGAAAGTGTATATTGTTTTTAGTAGTAAATATGCGCTTTAATACATTGTTCTTAAGGTTGCTTGCGAAACACCGTCTTACGTTTTTATTATGAGGTACACTTGTTGAAAACCCCCCCGTGAATTATGGCGTCTAATATCACTGTATTCTGAGGGGCGTCTTTTGCAATGTATAAGTTATGGATAATATTCTATCTATAAGCGAATATTGCACATTACTCCTACTCTGTTCAAAATGCCCATACCCGCCAATGTCTTTTTCCATTCATTTTTTTGTTAGTTTTTAAGTTTGTATATAGATATGCCTTCTTGTGCGGTAATGTTCCTAATATAAATGTTTCTAGTCCTAGTTTTTTAATTGTATGTAGATATGCCTATTCTTGCACGGTAAATGTTTCTAATCCTTAGTTTTAACTGTAAATATTTTTCGCTAAATTTTGAACTTATAATATATTGTACCTATATACAAGATTGGCGATAAGTGTCTTGTGTGAAATTTTTATTTCGTTCAGGTATTATTTTTGATGCAAGATACTTGTCTTATTTAAATATTTTTTGCTAACTAGTGCTGTAATAGTGTATTTGACTTGAAAACTGCATATATTTCTGAAATAAAACGATGGTATAAAATTACAGATATGTCTTTTTATTTTACGCCGATTTTTTTATTCCTTTAATGTAATATACCAGGGTGATAGTAAGTGATATTGTTATGTTGTGAATAAAAAAGTTTTAAAATTGATTGATTTTTATTTAATTATACAATCATGAATGGCATTCCGATAGGGTGTTTATATGGGTATTTTTATCAATGCGATATGGGGTGAATGCTGTTGGAATCGGGGTTATAAAATAGGGGAGTGATGAGTGGAAACGGAATACAATTGGGGAATTATATTATAAACAGGTGTGTGAAGAAACAGGGGATAGTTGGGTGATTATAACAGGGGGGGCGGTTGAGAGCACATTATATACCTAATAATTTTACATTTGCCTAGGGGGTGGCATTCCCGTGTAGATAGCGGCATCCCTGCACCCCAGAGTTATTAATAAATTGATGGAACCCTGGTTCAGTTTAAGGTTTAAGATTTGTTAATAAATTGGTGTCGATAATAATATATCCCTATAACCACACTTAAGGTTCTTTGTTTTACCTAGTTACTGTTGCGAACGGCTATTACAATATGGCCTAAGCGTATTTTCTTAAATTTTCAGTATTGGAACGGCGGTGTTGCCGTTTCGACAATTTTTATGTTGAATAAGGGGAAATATTGGTTTGGCAACGCCATTAGTACTGGTTTGTTGATAAAATGGTGAAGGCATTATAAAAGCTAGGTTTACCGCCATTTTGTCATCATCGCCACACTTAAGGTTTGTTAATAAATTGGTGAAGGCAATATTTGCTGATAGGGGCTTCTGGTTGCATAAGTTCAGGTAGTACCCAGATAGCGGGAGTATGCGCGAACGTAATTATAGATGGCGTCTGAAAATACTGTTTACCAAAAGGACATACTAGATCCCCGGTTGTCTAATTACATGCCACGCGGCCTCTAACAATGTTCATTGATGACATGTTATGGCGCATGCATACTGCAACAGATGATGGTCTCCAATATTATGTAGACAAAAACAACTATGGCTGCCGCCATTTTGCCATCGTCTCCACACTTGGGTCCTTTGTTCCACCTATACGTTATAATTGACGGGTCCCCCATATTTTTAGCTTGTCAACATTGATCAACTCTTTTAATGTATACGCTCTCGTAGTGTATTTTATAAGGTTTTAGATCGGAATGGAGAGGTTCCTGGTTCAAATCCCGCCGAGGACAAAAACTTTTTTATGGTATTATTATATTTTAAAATATTTTAACTGATTTACAACGTCATACCTACCATCGCGGTAAACAAGATGTCTTATATGAAAAGCAGGTGGCGCTACAGGTCTCAAGATTACAGGTACGTACATCTCTCCCCGTTAGGTGGCACCCCTACAATGATATTACTATATAATCGGGGTAACACGTGATCTGGGTTCCGTTGGGGCAAAAGTTAGGTTAGAATAATGGGTGGGGGGTTAGGTGGCAGCAGTGGAGGGTTCCACACAGGCCAATAGGGCCCTATATTACCGACATGGAGCAGTTATGATGTCACTCACTAGGTGGCGCCGCCTGTCCGTCTGCCGGGGTGACCGCGCCTTAAAATTGTACCAAAAATGCGGATTTCGGCCCCCATGTTAATCCTTATGGGATTTTGGGTTAGAACATACATAGTATTACTACTGTCGTATTTATAAGCCCTAACTCTTGAGCACGACAAAGAGTTGATAAATTTGGATCCTCTGCAACACTAGCTCTCAGCACTCTCTGTAAGTAATAATAAAGATTTTTTTACCGCAGTCTCTGGTATTGAATCAGGGCAAGTAGATGAGCCCTGCACATACTCGGGTCCTATTATGCCCTCAATCCTCAATTCATGGGTGGTCAGAGGAGGGTGTCTTCTCTCTGTGTTACCAGTCGACCGCTGGCTGCTCAGTTCTTATTTCTGAAACCCTTTTCGAAACATTGTGTTTCAGGTCACGCTACACCTAAAAAAATACAATACTATTTTAGATTTCGTTTGAAACAGAGTTTACAATATTTGAATCGGTTCATGCAAGAAGGGGCTAAAGTCCATTTGGATAGTTTTGAGAAAATCGAAAAAAACCTCATAACAAAATTGCATAAGAATTATTGTTGAACTGGCTAGCCCTGAGTTATCCACCGATTATCCAGCTTCTAAAACCAAATTGCAGTGGAGAAATAGACCTATGGTAACCTTGGGAGGCAGAAAAATCATCGGACTTAGGTACTTTTTTGCATGAGTGGTGGAGCATAATAAGACCAAACCCAATTAATTCTAAGATTTTATTACATAAAAAAAGTAGATAGGTACAGCAAAAGATTTTTTATTTATTATTATTATGTTATTCCGCTATGTATTCTGTCGTAGTCGGCCAGGTGATTAATTCTTGAAAGAAATTTTAAAAATTTTCTAGAATGTAGGGTTGTAATTTTTTAACATCATCTATTTTGGCCTGCTTCGAGGGGATTTTTCCTAAAGCGTAAGCTTTTTGTATTGGAAGATGCAGCAAGGTTGCCTTTCGCATAGAAAATGTATGTTTCATAAAGGAATCAATAAATGGACGAGCTTGAATTACGCCTGGAGATGGCGAATCGATGTTGAATTGGTGAAATGAAGCTATTCCAAACTGCAATTTGTTTTTCTTTTGTGCTTTTTTCCCCATGGTTTCTATAGAAATCGGATTCTTTTTGAAATGAAGTGGCCACCATTCCTTAAAATTCAAAATATCCATGGCTTTTACCTCCTTCACGCAGAATTTGTTTCTCTTCACAGAGCTATGTACGATAATCTCCGTAAGTTACCTCATGGTATAAAGTAGATGAAACTTCTTACACTTTCGTGACACTTGAGCGAAATCGCGGTCACAGGGTAGGAAGCTGTGCCCTCTTATTGGATAAAATTGCTCAATTTTATCAAATCTTTTTAGCTTAACCAGAGCAAGTAACATGCTAGCGATAGCGTGATTCTTATTCTGCCCTGAACAATTATCGCTGGACAGGTGCAGAATTTTGACGGTTTTAGGAATCTCATTGTCTAAGTAGTCGAAAAGAAATGTACAGACCTCGTTTGGCCCCTTTTTTCCTTCGCCTTCATGATACGTGTAAAATTTGGCGACATTAGTCTTAACGTTGTGAACGCTGAAAACGCTAACATTGCTTTGTCGAAGGTAAAACGTGTCTTGAACTGGAATCTTGGGAATCGAAAGGTTTTGCATGTAATCAAAACAAAGAGCAACGACAGTATCGTCTGAGTTTTGCTTGGCCTCTTTCAGTTTTGTTGGCTCGATGCTTATGTATCATCAAATCCGCTTCAGCATTTCTTTTGGCACCCTCACTGATGTGCGAATTTTTTATTTTAGTTTTAAGCGCTTCACACTCATAACAACAATCCACTTGTGGTTGTCCAAACTTCAGATTAAAATTTTCCTTGAAGTAGTGAAAAAATGGTGTGAAACCAACTTTACTCTCCGGATGTTTTTCATTGTACATTTTCTTGATGTCGAGTCTCTCATCCAGGTAGTTGATGACTTTCCCAGAGTAGTGACTAGACGTAGTGGGAAAACTATTGATGTGGTCCTGGATTTTAACCCAGACATCAGCAGGTTTAGCGTTCACACTCCTTGCTTTGCCTCTCATATCTTTCGGTGAAACTCCCAATGAAGCCAGTTTATTAATTCTTTTTAGGCGCTTAAGAGAAATGGAATATAGAGATAAGAATGCTTTACGACATACATCTTTAGTTTGTGCACCAATCAGAATATGGTACGTGATTGTCAATCTGGAACCGGGCCGATCATGTCTTGGCCTTTTCCTTTTAGGAGTTGTTCGCTTTATTAGATTTTGTAAGAATACATCTTGCTCGTTTTTCGATGACAAACCCAAGAAGCGGCCAAGTACCTCATCTGCTTCTTCGGCTGATAACGACTCAATGCATTTTCGAGAACACCTGGGGACAAACATTGACATAAGAAAACTGCATAAAGCCTACTATTTCAGTGACAAAAGCAAATTAAAAATTTATTTCAAAATAAAAACAGTTTTAAACATAGATTTAGACATAGATTCATAAAAACATTGAAATTAGTGCCGAACATTAAGTATTAGAATTTGCCACAATATCTTACCCGCAATTCGCCCCATCACGTTTAGCAGGAATAGCATTGCCAGCTGTGTTTACATAGGGTTTACCACTTTTTCTTGCTTCCTTGTTAATATTCCGCTTCCACTTTGACGGATCACTCTTTTTCCTATGGTTTATTTCCACCAACGCCATGACGCCTAGACTAAATCACTAAAAAATGGAGAAAACTTTCGCCCACGACAGAAACAAAACACCAAGTTAAACAGCGGCCGTGTCAATAACAGAAAACAATTAAAATGGCCGACTTAAACAGTTGCGAGACGACGCGGCGCGCTGGCCGTCTCGATTTGTAAGAAGGGATGTAAGTCTCGGACTAGGGTCCGTTCTTAAATGAAACGACAGAATTCTTTATTTTATAATTACATAGGAGAAGCCCGCATAAGGTCCGTTCTTGGCCAAATAGTTGAGTTTACCTTTCTAAATGTCAAATATACCCATATCTCATTTGCGGCAATAATGGACTTAGGGCCCTTCTTGCATGCACCGATTCATTTAGATACAAACCAAAATCTGAAGCAGTGAGGATACTCACAGTCTGCCACCGGCTGCTATCTTTCTGTGCTCCACCGCTAATTGCAAACAGCAAACATTGAGTGATTTTCCATGTATTGGATCAGATGATCCCTCTGACCGATATTATAACGCTGATATTTGCTGAAACAACGATAAAAAAATTATATATCTTTGAGACTTAAAATAAAATTGTTTCGCCAATACGTACTGCATAATTATCATGAACCCTAAAATAACAAAAGCTACTTATTACATTCAGATTCGTCTTAAATTTGTGAGGTACTGCAAAATTGTGAGATATTCATGCAAGCAGTAAATACTTCTAAAAGATGTGTTACTATCTACTATCTTTGTATAATAATATGCTTTTACAAGACTTACCCACCACTTCTTGCAGACATCTTAATGGGAAATTCAAACCACTTAACACACAAGCACAGCACAAATTACAAACGAAGACAAAAAAATCCTCTCGCGCTTATTTGTTTAAAAATTGGAACTGGTCACGGTGACGTTCACGGCGCTCCTCAACGCTCATTGGCTGAACGTACCGAATCGAGTGACATCACTCACGAGCCGATAGTTGTCGGTTCCATTCCCAAGAGTCGGTAACAGTGGCATACAGATTAGCGTCGTCTAGATCTCGTCGGCCCCGCAACCGATGGCTGTCGGTAACATACCGATACCGACGACTGTCGATGCCGTGTAGAGAATAGCGCTCCTGGTGTTATAACAGATTGGAAATTCTTGTTAAAGTATGTACGAAGTCAATCGGAATAGCAAAAAACTGAAATTCTGGTTATAACCGGCAACTTCTTTCAGAAGCATGAGCGGCGTGCAATGCTAGGAATGGAATATATTTTACCCCATTAATTAATTTTTATTTTCTGTTGTCATAATATTTAATAAATATTATTTATTAAAATTAATAATACAAAATTTTGATTTCGATTAATTTATTGTTGTGTGACGCTAATTTAGATGATCCAATAAGGAAGGAAAACAAGACACCGAGTGCAGAGGTTTTTGTTGTCAGAGACAAAAGTGGCCGCCAGCTTTTAGACAGTGGAGACGGGCCTGGGTTAAGTTCTAAGATTATGAGCGCCACGCAGTTAAGTGGTGCACCTTGCCTCTGGAAGAGATGTCCGATAGTTATGAATGATAACTGCGAATCACCCTATAACTGCCCTACACTTAATTTCCTTTACCTTCAAATATTAACCTAGGTTGGGGATAGTAATGTAAAACAACAACGCTCAGTATATTTAATCTATTTGTCATAAGATGTTAGTCGCTTAAATGCAGGTTGACATTATTGACTATCGGTAGCCAAATAGGTATCGACCTCGTATTGAAATAATATGATGCTTAGTTAGAGTCTAAATTTGTAATGAAAGATTTTAAAATAACAGTGAAATTTTGAATTAATGAGCAGAACGTTCACCAGATCATATTCCTATGTTCTTCGACCAATTGACACAATTAGTGATTGTCAAACAATAAAATAACAATGATAATTATGCCATTATAGAAGCACGTACAGTAATTAAAAGTAAGGATGTGGAAATAAGATAAACTCCACAGATAGGATTACTTTTTACTGTAGAAATATAAATGTATGGTCAAGTCTTGAGGTCGAAAGTACAGGAAGATTTAAGGATATGACCCAGCAACGTTAGAACTATGGAAGCCAGGAGTACTACAGCGATACTTACATTTATGTAGGTAGATTGATACGCGACTACAAGTCAAATAAATAAACCGACTGTGAGTGACACCAAATAATATACAGGGTGCTATCAATATACGCTACTCAGGGATGTAGGCCTACAACACGTGATCACGCCTTGTTTACAGTTACCAGACCGCAGTCCGCTGATGCAGTATCCTGACCGAAATATAAAATAAGCAGCTAAAATGTACGATTACTATTTACTGTACTATGCAAGTCATGACAGATAGCATTATTGCATAACAATGACTCAATGTGGTAGTAAAATCCCAAATAAGTACTAATCCCTGCTCTGTAATATCGAGCCCCTTATTATGTAAGCTATGGCATTAGCTCGGTTACATAATAGTTCTAATCTTAGATACTAGTAAAAACCCAAACAAAAATGTATTACTCCCTGCTCTTCTATATCGAGCCCCCTTATTATGTAAACTATGGCCTCAGCTCTGTTACATAATAGTTCTAATCTTAGACACTAGTAAAAACCCAAACAAAAATGTATTACTCCCTGCTCTTCTATATCGAGCCCCCTTATTATGTAAGCTATGGCCTCAGCTCTGTTACATAATAGTTACAATCTTAGACACTAGTAAAAACCCAAACAAAAATGTATTACTCCCTGCTCTTCTATATCGAGCCCCCTTATTATGTAAGCTATGGCCTCAGCTCTGTTACATAATAGTTACAATCCTAAATACTAGTGAAATCCCAAATATGTACATATCTTAAACAAAAAATAATACCCTAAATATGTCCATACCCCAACCCTTTGAATTGATCCCTTCCCTAGCCAAGAATCAACATAGGAGATTCTAAACCAATTATAAACAAAAATATTTAATTCAAATAAACTTCTCTCTATGTGATCTCGCAAAAAAACAAGTGTACTAGTCAATAAGTCTTAAATGGGTTCATTGAATTGATATATGAAAATATGTTTAAAAACTTGCGTTCTCAGCTTCAACTCAAGGCCATGCAATGCCTGAGGGATCCTATGGAACTCGAAGTAACCGCCTCTCTAATACACCGTCAGTGTAGAGACTCCATGGAATTAATAAGCCGACAAGTGTGCTGAATGAACCTCAACACTCCAAAATCCAAATGAAACCAAAACCAGAACTAAAAACCAGGACTAAAAACCCTAAAATAGAGGAAAAATACCTCTTAATTTATGAAGATTTACCTCTTAAGATTGACATAAGTATCTACCCAATATACATTACCTCTGCACTTAAGTAGAGGGTCCTTTTAGGCCTGAATGCCCATACTGTAGTCCCAAACAAAAGATCCCACGCGGTCGTCACCACGAGTGAACTCTACTCCAAATTTATATCGCCCCTGAAATATTATTTCGAGGACTTAGATATCGATTTAATAGTCAAATATATTAATATATGAAGACAACCGTACCTGAAGACATTAAGCGGGGCATAGAACCACAGCATATGGCGGCCATTAAATCTGATCCCATTCCAAAATGGCGTGAAGTACTTCCATCAATATCTAACTACATCAATTCAATCGGAAATCCATAACTTCACAAAGATTTGCGGTGCTAATCCATCTAAGTGGCACTTACAAGCTCACAGGCTTCTCAGCGATACATTACCGAAATCTTAATTTAAAATGGCGGCGCCATGCCGGAAAAAAAGAGGAGACAGCAGGAGACAACGACTTTAGTCGAAAGATGTGAAATGTCTGCCGGCTGTACCGGTGTACCCTACCCTTCCTCCAAGATCTTCGGGTCTAGTACAGCACTATCCCTTTCTTACCCGCTGCGAAGAGCAATTGTTTCTCTCTAGCATCTGGAATAAATCTCCAATACGCAACTCGATGAGAACACGTGATTCGCAATGTCAACAGGGTTGTCAAACGTCAGGATCAGGATATTGCTATGGGGAAACCACCAACGTACTGCCGCAACCAGATATACCTTTATAAAAATCTCATACCCAAGAAGCGACCAATCGAGTGATTTCACCATTACGTCTAAATCCTAGGAGCTGATTATTGCAAGATTACGGCATTCACCATCCAGACCACCGCCTGGCTGTTTTGGCCATGTACAAATCGTTTCGAAACCATGAGGTCCGATTTCATGGGGAATTTGTCCTAAAATAACTGGCAACACCGTAGAACACGTGCAACAAGGCCAATATACGCAGGGCCCTATCGAAATGGTGACCCCGAAACTCCAACCTGTCAAGATCAGCTGTTCTCAAAAGCCAAACTAGAATTAATTCCATAACATGCTAGCGAATTAACTAACAATCCAGGAAACCCATCATATAATACGTCAAAGTAAGTACAGGGGCACGATCCTGAAGCTAAAGAGGTATATTCCGTTATAAATCAAGCTTACAACAAAGGTAAACAACTCGACTGAAACTGTCATAACATTAGAAATTATCGTAGGTAACGTACATTAAATCCATCTATTCAAGGAGAACTTACTAAACACAGGACCCAGGACAACGTATAAGCTATTTCTGATAGCAGAATAGCTGGAATCCCTCGAAACTCAGTATGAAGTGACCAATTGCCAGGACAAATTAGGAATGTCACTGAAAGCACTAATGATTTTGCTGGCATACACACAAGATTTTAACGTTCACACTACATGTGGAATAAGGTAAATTATTATTATAAATTTGTGTTTATTTATACTATCTAAATCGTAAAATGAAATTTGTACGTTACATTTTCCCCCCCTAACTTCAAAATGATTAACCCCTATGGTTAATCAAAGGAAAAATTATCCTTTAAGTCCTTTGAATGCCAGACTCCTTGTAGACTGCCATTCTCATCTTTTAACTCATAAGTCCAAGGTGAGATGCGACGATGGATTAAAAAGGGTCCTACAAACTTCGGAGCTAGTTTACTAGTGAAATGCTTTGCTGCGTCTGAGATGACGTAGTTCTTCCTCCAAACGCTATCGCCTACAGAATAATCAGCATTTCTTTTGCGTAGGTTGTACCGAGCAGCACTCCTTTCACCAGCAGTTTCCAAACGTTTCTTAACAGCACTAAATAGCTTCCTAAATGCCTCGTTTCTTGAAACTCCCGGTGTCTGGGTACCGTTTTCTTCTTTAAATAGTTCCTGATTTTTGTAGTCATGTCCAGATAAACACATGTTTCGACCAAAATTAACAAAATAGGGTGACACTCTAGTTGTTTCTTGGTGAGCTGTTCTCAAAGCACAAGCTACCTTATGTATCTCAGCATCCCAAGTTCTATGATTATCCTTAACATACATAGCCAACATTGTCTTGATAGTCCTATTTTGCCTCTCCGTCGGATTCGCTCTAGGGTGGTAATTGGCATTAAACTTAATTGAACATTGATATTTATCCACAAACTTCCTAAACTCATTACTCCTATATTGAGGGCCATTATCAGTCAATAAAATCCTTGGTACGCCAAACACTAAAAATACTTCTTCTTCAATTCTTTTGATAATAGTCGCTGAAGTCGCTTTACGAAGTGGGAAAACTAAAGAAAATTTACTGAGGTAGTCAGTAACGACTAAGATAAACGAATTTCCCTTGGTGGATCTAGGTAAAGGTCCCATTAAATCTGTAGAAATTACTTCCCAAGGTCTTGAAGGTTTAGAATGTGAAACCATCTGATCTTTAACTCCGCGAGGATCACTCTTATAAGCAGCACAGACGTGACACTTCTTGATGTAGGACGCTACATCCTGACGCATCTTAGGCCAATAATATTTTCCTGTTAATCGTGAATACGTCTTATATACCCCCATATGACCCGAAGTTGGAGGGTCATGTGCCAACTTAATTAAACCAGATCGTTGCTCCTTTGGTACTACTAATTTCCAGAAATCCTCGGAAGATGAAAAACTTGGATAGTCTTGTTTGACATACTTGTATAATTTTCCTTCTTGATAACGCCAATTTAAAAATTTCAAAGGGAACTTCTCAATGTCTATAATCATACGATGATACCACTTATCCCGAATTACATTATCGGTTGTTTCAGCTACTTCCACGCTATCTATTATCGGTACTGTCCTAGATAACATATCAGGCAAAGCCATATCTCGACCGCTTCTGTGCTGTACTTTAAAGTCGTACATTTGCAACTTAATTGACCAACGTCCTAAACGTCCAGTAGGATCTTTAAGATTTAAAAGCCATTTCAGACTATAGTGATCGGTAATTACTGTAAATGGAACACCTTCTATGTAGGGACGTAATTTCTGTATCGCCCAAACCAAAGCTAACATTTCACGTTCTGAAGTAGTATAAACTCTTTCCTGCTTCGTTAAAGAACGGCTTAAATAGCAGATTACCTTGTCTCCATCCTCGTGTGGCTGATAAAGTACTGCGCCGATGCCAAAACCTGATGCATCTGTCATTATTACGAATTCCTTAGAATAATCTGGACAACTCAAAATCGGTGCGGCGACCAACAGTTCCTTAATCTTCCTAAAAGCAGCATCACACTCTGGTGTCCAATCGAACTTTTTATTTTTCTTAGTAAGGGCGGTGATTGGTGAAATGATTGAAGAAAACTCTGGCACGAATCTACGATACCAAGAAAAACTGCCAACAACTCTTCTAACTTCTGTCACTGATTTAGGTTGTTTCAACTCCAGCATAGCTTTAACCTTGTCAGGGTCTACTCTGAGACCACGTCTATCGACAACATAACCCAAGTATTTCATTTCTGGACGACAAAATTGACACTTGCCCCAACTAACTGTAATACCAGCACCTTTAAGTCTATTAAATACCTCTTCTAGCACTTTCAAGTGATCTTCGAAGGTCTGTGTTACAATGACAACATCGTCCAAATAAACAAATACATATGGGGCGAGATCAGTCAAAATCCTATCGATTAGTCTTTGCCAAGTAGCAGGTGCATTATGAAGCCCGAAAGGCATTCTTCGGAATTGATATAGTCCTTTGTGACAAATAAAAGCAGTCAGAGGTTTAGACGATTCTTCTATAGGAACTTGCCAATATGCACTCTTAATATCTAAACTGGATAAAAATTTTGCATCCTTGAGTTTGTCCAAAGTGTCAGAAACAAGAGGAAGAGGATAACTGTCTCTTTCTGTCTTAGAGTTTAAAATCCTATAGTCTACACAGAATCTATATTTGTCTGTATTTTTCTTTCTAACCAATACTACAGGTGATGCCCACGAACTGTTCGACGGTTCTATTACTCCCAATTTTAACATCTCTGCGATTTCGTCTTCTACGACCTTTTGTAATACTGGTGAAATTCTATAGCTACGCTGTCTGATAGGTTCTGAGTTAGCTACGATAGTATGTTCAACTAAGTTTGTACATCCAATATTTTCTCCCATAGATTCTTTAAAATCAGTCACTAGTCGGTCCAGTTGCGATTGTTGACGATTGTCCAAAATGGTTTGAAGTTGGTCAGGTTGTATGCAGCAGATATTGTCTGGATTCTCCGCGAAATGCCATTCATTATGTCTCAAATCTGGTACGACACCCATAATACACCAAAAATCGTAACCCAAAATCAATGAATGCGGCAATTCCGGCAAAATAATCACTTCAACAATTCTAAGTATATCTTTAACTCTCATCGGCAACTGCATCGTTCCAATACTTTTAGTTTTTTGACCATTTGCAACTGTACATAACGACTTCTTACTCTCATCCAGTGGTAAATTCAACCTCTTCAAAATATTCCATCCTTTCTGACCAATAAATGTCCTGGAAGCACCAGAATCCAGTAATCCTAAAAACTTGTAACCTAACATGTCTACTTCTAAATAAGGTCTTTCATCATTCTGAGCATGATCGAGAATAAAATCCAAAATTGGTCTGTAGCCGGTAGAATCATTAGACTTGCCTCTAGTCCGACTTCCTAGAAGGGCCTTCGACCGTTTCCCGAATTACAATTTGGGCAGGTCCTCTTCGTAAAACCTTCTCTTTTACATCCAAAGCAAACCAGTTTTCTTCTTTCAACACATCCAATAGCCTTATGTCCAGGCTTGTTACAATTAAAGCATATTATCTCCCTTCTTCTAGAAGTACTTGGTGCGTTTGATCTATCCTGAGGTTCTGCTTCAGTTAATCGAACTTCATCGAATTGCTCTTCGAGTTTTACGTAGGCGAGATCCGGTTCCAAAGAAAATCCTTTTCGTGGAGTAGGTGCATAATCTGCAGCTAGAGTCCTCTGTTCGATTCTCTTACAGAGACTTCTTAGTTGCGCTATATTACTGATCTCTAGAGCTCCTAATTGAGAACGATAAATCGGAGAAATATTCCTAAGTAAAATAGTAAGCTTAGCTTCTTCTGATATCGAACACTGCAATCTTTGGAAGTATTTTGACATTACTGCCATATATGTACCGATGGATTCGTCAGAACCTTGTGTTCTACGCTTTATCTCCTCTAAAAGATGCTCTGAATAAAATGCTGGCTGATATTCCTCTTTAAATCTTTCAACTAATTCATCCCATGAGTGGACTTCTTTTCTACAATCTTGGAAAAATTCATATGCTCGGCCTTCAAATAAATCTATGCCAGAATCCAGTAATATATCCTTCGATACGTTTCGAGCACGCATCAACTCTTCAACACGTTCAAAGAAAGCTGTAATAGACATTCCTTTCCTATCACCACTGAACTTCAAATTCCATTTATGCGGTAGAATAGGTTTGATAGAACTAGCGCTATATGGAGCACATGGTACTGGCGAACTAGTAGTCACAGGAGACTGAAACGGTGATACTAAAGTCGAGCTTGACAATGGAGGAATGACCGGAGGTAGTCGTTGAATACTTCCTTGAAGAACGCAAAGGTTTGGTGGAATCTGTTGATTTCTTCCATCTGCCTGAGCAGCTTTTGTATTTAACTGGTCAATCATTGACAAAATTTGAGCAACTAACACACCTCGAAGGTTAAATTCGTCCGTCGTATTACAAGATATATTATCTATTCGTGATAAAGCATGATTCAATTTCGTCTGCAATCTCAAGTAACTGTTACTCTTACTCGATTCAGAGAAGTTATCAATAATGACCACAAGGTCGTCCAACTTCTTAGTGACTGCTGCTACATCTTGACGAAACGAAAACGGATATGGTGGATAATGTAGGCTCTCATTGTTTCTTTCCATTTGTCTAGCTAGTGCTAATCGAGTACGCATTTCTTCCACAGTGCCAATGGCTATACCTCTCCATACAAGTTCATAGATGAGTTCTTCCTTATCAAGGCGATTCACTTCAACTCTTCGAGACATTTTTAATTTTGTGTCTTCCAGACGGTTCAGAATAAGATGAATAAATAGATCACTACTTACAATACAACACTACTGTATAACTATACAACAATACTATATATACCACAATATATCATAAGAAATTGTGCGCGAAATATTCTGTCACTTATATCACAAAATACACTGGTAGAACAGGTGGTTTACACTATATTCACTCACTATGCAGCTATAATACACTATTCTACACTAGCAACCAATGCTTCACCACTGTTACACCATAAACCAAGTGATAAAAAAAAAAAAAAATCTCAATCGGTAACGTCTATTCCGGGAAAGTCAATATAATTATTTTGCAAGATGAAAATTCAACAAAAGAAAAACTTTCAAAATATTTTCCCCCAAAAATGTGTAAAATCTGCAAAATAATACTGTGCGAATACTCCAATACGGTTCTATACCATTAACCCTATTCAAATAAGAAATAAAAAAAAAAATCCTTAAATCAAGGAAATTTTCGAAAAATGGCAACCCTGCAAAAAAATAAAATTCCCAACAACTGGCAACAATGCGAAAGCGAAATAATATCTGGCCCCACGTTGGGGTCGCCAATTTCTGTGACGCTAATTTAGATGATCCAATAAGGAAGGAAAACAAGACACCGAGTGCAGAGGTTTTTGTTGTCAGAGACAAAAGTGGCCGCCAGCTTTTAGACAGTGGAGACGGGCCTGGGTTAAGTTCTAAGATTATGAGCGCCACGCAGTTAAGTGGTGCACCTTGCCTCTGGAAGAGATGTCCGATAGTTATGAATGATAACTGCGAATCACCCTATAACTGCCCTACACTTAATTTCCTTTACCTTCAAATATTAACCTAGGTTGGGGATAGTAATGTAAAACAACAACGCTCAGTATATTTAATCTATTTGTCATAAGATGTTAGTCGCTTAAATGCAGGTTGACATTATTGACTATCGGTAGCCAAATAGGTATCGACCTCGTATTGAAATAATATGATGCTTAGTTAGAGTCTAAATTTGTAATGAAAGATTTTAAAATAACAGTGAAATTTTGAATTAATGAGCAGAACGTTCACCAGATCATATTCCTATGTTCTTCGACCAATTGACACAATTAGTGATTGTCAAACAATAAAATAACAATGATAATTATGCCATTATAGAAGCACGTACAGTAATTAAAAGTAAGGATGTGGAAATAAGATAAACTCCACAGATAGGATTACTTTTTACTGTAGAAATATAAATGTATGGTCAAGTCTTGAGGTCGAAAGTACAGGAAGATTTAAGGATATGACCCAGCAACGTTAGAACTATGGAAGCCAGGAGTACTACAGCGATACTTACATTTATGTAGGTAGATTGATACGCGACTACAAGTCAAATAAATAAACCGACTGTGAGTGACACCAAATAATATACAGGGTGCTATCAATATACGCTACTCAGGGATGTAGGCCTACAACACGTGATCACGCCTTGTTTACAGTTACCAGACCGCAGTCCGCTGATGCAGTATCCTGACCGAAATATAAAATAAGCAGCTAAAATGTACGATTACTATTTACTGTACTATGCAAGTCATGACAGATAGCATTATTGCATAACAATGACTCAATGTGGTAGTAAAATCCCAAATAAGTACTAATCCCTGCTCTGTAATATCGAGCCCCTTATTATGTAAGCTATGGCATTAGCTCGGTTACATAATAGTTCTAATCTTAGATACTAGTAAAAACCCAAACAAAAATGTATTACTCCCTGCTCTTCTATATCGAGCCCCCTTATTATGTAAACTATGGCCTCAGCTCTGTTACATAATAGTTCTAATCTTAGACACTAGTAAAAACCCAAACAAAAATGTATTACTCCCTGCTCTTCTATATCGAGCCCCCTTATTATGTAAGCTATGGCCTCAGCTCTGTTACATAATAGTTACAATCTTAGACACTAGTAAAAACCCAAACAAAAATGTATTACTCCCTGCTCTTCTATATCGAGCCCCCTTATTATGTAAGCTATGGCCTCAGCTCTGTTACATAATAGTTACAATCCTAAATACTAGTGAAATCCCAAATATGTACATATCTTAAACAAAAAATAATACCCTAAATATGTCCATACCCCAACCCTTTGAATTGATCCCTTCCCTAGCCAAGAATCAACATAGGAGATTCTAAACCAATTATAAACAAAAATATTTAATTCAAATAAACTTCTCTCTATGTGATCTCGCAAAAAAACAAGTGTACTAGTCAATAAGTCTTAAATGGGTTCATTGAATTGATATATGAAAATATGTTTAAAAACTTGCGTTCTCAGCTTCAACTCAAGGCCATGCAATGCCTGAGGGATCCTATGGAACTCGAAGTAACCGCCTCTCTAATACACCGTCAGTGTAGAGACTCCATGGAATTAATAAGCCGACAAGTGTGCTGAATGAACCTCAACACTCCAAAATCCAAATGAAACCAAAACCAGAACTAAAAACCAGGACTAAAAACCCTAAAATAGAGGAAAAATACCTCTTAATTTATGAAGATTTACCTCTTAAGATTGACATAAGTATCTACCCAATATACATTACCTCTGCACTTAAGTAGAGGGTCCTTTTAGGCCTGAATGCCCATACTGTAGTCCCAAACAAAAGATCCCACGCGGTCGTCACCACGAGTGAACTCTACTCCAAATTTATATCGCCCCTGAAATATTATTTCGAGGACTTAGATATCGATTTAATAGTCAAATATATTAATATATGAAGACAACCGTACCTGAAGACATTAAGCGGGGCATAGAACCACAGCATATGGCGGCCATTAAATCTGATCCCATTCCAAAATGGCGTGAAGTACTTCCATCAATATCTAACTACATCAATTCAATCGGAAATCCATAACTTCACAAAGATTTGCGGTGCTAATCCATCTAAGTGGCACTTACAAGCTCACAGGCTTCTCAGCGATACATTACCGAAATCTTAATTTAAAATGGCGGCGCCATGCCGGAAAAAAAGAGGAGACAGCAGGAGACAACGACTTTAGTCGAAAGATGTGAAATGTCTGCCGGCTGTACCGGTGTACCCTACCCTTCCTCCAAGATCTTCGGGTCTAGTACAGCACTATCCCTTTCTTACCCGCTGCGAAGAGCAATTGTTTCTCTCTAGCATCTGGAATAAATCTCCAATACGCAACTCGATGAGAACACGTGATTCGCAATGTCAACAGGGTTGTCAAACGTCAGGATCAGGATATTGCTATGGGGAAACCACCAACGTACTGCCGCAACCAGATATACCTTTATAAAAATCTCATACCCAAGAAGCGACCAATCGAGTGATTTCACCATTACGTCTAAATCCTAGGAGCTGATTATTGCAAGATTACGGCATTCACCATCCAGACCACCGCCTGGCTGTTTTGGCCATGTACAAATCGTTTCGAAACCATGAGGTCCGATTTCATGGGGAATTTGTCCTAAAATAACTGGCAACACCGTAGAACACGTGCAACAAGGCCAATATACGCAGGGCCCTATCGAAATGGTGACCCCGAAACTCCAACCTGTCAAGATCAGCTGTTCTCAAAAGCCAAACTAGAATTAATTCCATAACATGCTAGCGAATTAACTAACAATCCAGGAAACCCATCATATAATACGTCAAAGTAAGTACAGGGGCACGATCCTGAAGCTAAAGAGGTATATTCCGTTATAAATCAAGCTTACAACAAAGGTAAACAACTCGACTGAAACTGTCATAACATTAGAAATTATCGTAGGTAACGTACATTAAATCCATCTATTCAAGGAGAACTTACTAAACACAGGACCCAGGACAACGTATAAGCTATTTCTGATAGCAGAATAGCTGGAATCCCTCGAAACTCAGTATGAAGTGACCAATTGCCAGGACAAATTAGGAATGTCACTGAAAGCACTAATGATTTTGCTGGCATACACACAAGATTTTAACGTTCACACTACATGTGGAATAAGGTAAATTATTATTATAAATTTGTGTTTATTTATACTATCTAAATCGTAAAATGAAATTTGTACGTTACAGTTGATAATAATGACGTATCGGTTACTTAATATTAGATTTTTTAATATTATTACTTATGGGTCACCACGGCCACTCAGTTTAGTAAATCGCTTGAGAGCTGAAGGTCGTAGGTCTTTTATCTCAGATAAGCTGTTATGGGCGCCATCAACCAAAGGGGTTGAGGAAGATAAAGACAGAAGAGTAACAAATATTAGTTCCCTAGCCCTGACAGAGACAAAATATCTTCAATAAAACAACTATAATCACTTCTTGTTTTTTATTGAATATCTGTAAATAGTATAACTACTTTTTAAATTATCAAATTGGTTTACATAATAAGTAGCTATAAATTAAATGGAAATGCAGATTAAAAAAAAAACAAAGGGCTAAGCAAGCTAATTGAGAACTAAACACACGAAGAAATGATAAACCTTTCTAAACATAACACCATGCAACTAGTGCCAATTACCTTAGGTTAGATTGAAGCAAAATAAGTTTTAAATCACCAATGGGTGAAGTAAAATGTTAGCTGAAGAGCTATACAAATAATAAGTAGCACTTAATTTTAAAAAATCTTAATATTTTTTGAATGAATAATTTTAAGCATGCTTCGAACTGTGTACTCCTCGAGTAGGACTTATGTTTATACTTTATTATATATCAATTTAGTTATTAAAAACTTAAATCAATACCAATCATAATAAAAATAATATACATGTGTAGATGTGACCATATCTGCAATAACCAATATATACATGAAATATACAGTGACCATAAGCAAGACTGTGCTTAGCTATAATAATTTTACAAATGTACAAAGCAGATAAAATGGTCTATAATATTACAGGGTTAGTAAAGCAAGTGATATAAAAATAATAACAACAAGAGGTAATAAATTGCCTTCTAGTATTTTAGCAGCTACGTTGCAAGCGATAAAATTAATTAGATTCATCTAAAGGAGACTGTCTACTAGTGAAATATATTTTATTAGAAAAAGTAAGATAATTATTTGACTTATTATTCTTTAGTAGTACGTTACTAGCGAGATTAAGTGAAAATAATAATACAAAAATAGGTAATAGCTTGGCTATTTACCAGTGAAATACATTTATCAAGAAAAGAAAGATACTAATTTGACTTAATATTCTTTAGTAGTACGTAACTAGCGATTAATATGATATAAAAATTACCCCGCATTAATATGATTACTTATTGAAAGTCGCAAATGGTTAATAATTAAATTTTGAAGAAGGTATTATTTAGTAAATTATAATAATCGAAGAAGAAAAAAAGCTACTCACCTTAATCTGGGTCTGAATATCCAACGGAGAGACTCTGGCAGGGGTATGCGTCAAGCAGCATGGGTTACTTAACCATACAAATCGTCGAGGGCATAAAAAAGCGGTAACTTCATACCAAAATAGGAACGTTTTCCAAACAAAAACCTCTTAACGGGCGCCTTGGTCTATCCAAATCAAATATGTACACCATCCATTCC
This sequence comes from Polydrusus tereticollis, assembly GCA_963920685.1. NCBI lineage: Eukaryota > Metazoa > Arthropoda > Insecta > Coleoptera > Curculionidae > Polydrusus > Polydrusus tereticollis. The sequence continues at coordinate 91,609,213 of OY987332.1, forward strand.
AGTTCAAGTGGTAAAAGTAGGTTAAAATGTGAAACTTAGTTCTGGGATTGAAAATACGAGTTAAGAATACTAATTAAAGTACCCTTAATCGGAAATACTAATATAAAAAGGTGCAGATAGGATGAAATGTTAATTGCAGAAATAATAAAATAGAACACAGGATAATTAAAGACATCAGAATAAAAGTAAATGAGTAAAAAGGGGTAAGTAAAAAATAAGGATGTAGAAACGGTGTCAGTAAAAATAAAAAAGGGTAGGTAATAAGTAAAAAGGATAAAGTAAAAGGGTAATAAGTAAGAGTAAAAGAAAAAAACCTGAAAATAAAACGTCAACCATGAGTACGCCATTTTGCCAATTACCAGATGTTGTGGTTTTTATCGGCCTGGCGGTGAAATTATCCCATCTAAAGGTACGGTTTCGCTGGAGCCGTCAACGGCCGCTGTCGACGGTCGCTGTCGACGGCAGCCGTTAAACGCCATCTTGTCATGTATTCTTTGACTAGCCGCAGTAGCCGCCAACAGTCGCGATTTCGCATCCACGAACATCTAGTTTATTGTGCATCATGAAGAGAAAACTATTAGCCCTTTTGCTTTTAGAAGAGGAAGAAGACGAAGAAATTTATAATTATTTGAAAATGAGAAAAAGATCGACACCTCATAATATTTTTATCACAAGACGTAGCGAAGGGTTTTTCAGTTTACTAATTAAAGAACATTTGAAAGGCGATGAGAAGAAGTTTAGAGAATTTTTTCGATTAAACAAGGATCAATTTTACTTCGTGCTTAGTATAGTGGAAAATGATTTAAAGAAGGCGTCGACTAATGCAGTTAAATACCCCATAACTCCAGAAGAAAAGTTGGCTTTAACTTTAAGGTAGAGTAACAATATTAACATTTTAAAAGTTTTATTACGTAAATAAACATTCTGCGTACATACATTTTAAATAAACTAAAAACAGATGCATATAATAAAAAAACACCTGAAAATGCATTTCTTGGTTGTACCATAAGCTGTACAGAAAGTTTTTAGATGTTGATGAAATGCGAATCACTGTCACTATGAGATCTGTTGGAAGGGAAGGAAAATTGTGTATGTTGTACTTGGGAAGCAAGCTTTGGATCTGGCGATAAGTTGGGAAAATCATAAGATAACTGAGTATAATTTGAGGATGAGGAAGCATGTAGACTTGGTGTAGTGGGTTGTAGAGTGTCACGAAATTGCAGCCGATTTACTAGGGATAATATACCCACTTTTGCTTCAGCTATTAACTGAGGAGGTAAAGTTTTAACCTGAACTGCAATACTGTGCATAAAAATATCAACTTCATCGTCATCTTTCAATATCTTCGTCATAAATGCAGTGCGGTCTGCCGATCGCTTCTTTAACTCTTCTAGCAATTTGGAATCAGATGTGCGTTGGTGACGTTTTTTGAAAGAAAGGTTTGTCGTTGATTGAGTTGAGGGTGTTGATTGAATAGAGGCTGTTTCATCTTCGTCTTCATTTTGTGATGAAGCTTCGTTTACTGAATTGTCATGTTGTTCTTGAAAATTAAGATTGTCAGTATCTGTCCCTATAGATTCTTCCTCTAATGGCTGAAGGGTATTCACTGACCTAGAAGTGCAAACAACTCTAAACTTTACAGTTAAATCTAAGTATATAAGAATTACCTTCGTTCGTTTGGAACTGAATCTAAAAATGATAGAAGCTCATATAATGACCATTTTGGGCGCTTAATAGCTGGCTGCCCTGTGGTAGTCTTTTGGCTTTTCTTAATTTTTAAATAAGAATCTCTAATACATTTCCATCTTTTTTTGCTATCGTCCACTAAAATTCAATTTATAACAGATCCTAACTTATTACTTTTCATATTTTACAATGCTATAGCTAAGTAACTTAATTTTTTTACAGGTTTATGGCTACAGGAGAGTCATATCGATCAATGTCGTTTGCATTTCGCATTTCACACAGTTACATCAGCGTTTTAATGAAAGATGTTTTGGGAGTTTTGCGACGACATCTAGTGCCACTATTACTACCATCGCCAAGTCATAATGTTTTAAAACAAAACTCTTTAAATTTTTATACGAAATGGAATTTTCCTCATTGTGTGGCAGCGATTGATGGAAAGCATGTAAGAATAAAGTGTCCAAATAACAGTGGATCCCTCTTCTTTAATTATAAGGAGTACTTTTCTGTTGTGTTGCTTGCAATGGTAGATGCCGACTGCAAATTTGTCGCTGTTGATGTAGGATCGTATGGGAAAGAAGGAGACAGCGGTATTTTTGCAAAAAGTGATATGGGAAAACTGGTATACTCTGGACATTTCTTCCCTCCAGATGAAGAATTGCCTGGTTTAGGAAAAATAATGCCTTACATCATAGTAGGAGATGAAGCCTTCCGCCTGCATAAACACATAATGAAGCCATTTACCAGAGCAGCAGCACGAGGAAACAAAGAAAAAACCATATTTAATTATAGACTGTCTCGTGCACGTAGAGTTACCGAAAATGCCTTTGGCCTCCTTTCACAAGTTTTTCGCATTTTCAATACGCCGATTGCTGTTGCAACCGAGACTTGTGATGATTTAATATTATCAGCTTGCTGTCTCCATAATTTACTAAGAACGGCATATTTAGAACAATCTGGAAAACCGTACTTTGAAATTGATTCAACCGAACAACCGACCGTTGGCTTGGTACCATTAGTACGATTAGGGGGTTTTGCAAATAACGATGGTTTTGACATCAGACAATATTTCGCCACATTTTTTAACAACCAAGGAAGTGTTGAATGGCAAGACAGGCATGCATTTAGGTTAAGTTCAATATAGTATGGCAATAAATTTGAATTTTTACTTACCACTCCTCTCACTCTCCTTTACGATAAGTTCCCATATATTGTCTTTTATATGTTGGTTTTTATAATCAACATTTTCACTATCATATATTGCTCTATTCGAACTGATTGCATTTATTAATTTTTCGTCTTCTATTGCCGAAAACTTCGGAGCCATTTTTAAATTTATTTATAATAAACAAAACACCCAATCGCTATCGACGGTGCGTTCAGACTGGTATATCAAGCAGTCATGCGCTGTCGGCAGCGCCGGGTAAATACGGCGGACGCGATGAGACGCGCTAAACAAACCATACTCATTAAAACACATGAATTGCAGTAGGCACCGTCGACGGCGGCCGTTGACGGCTCCAGCGAAACCGTACCTTTAAGGTATGTTTTCGGTAGAGCTGCCAGCAGTCGCGTCCAGCGGTAACGCCTGGCAGTGACTGCTAACCGTCGCGACTGAATGTTTTCCCTCGCTAGGCTGGCATCCAGCAGTCAGTACTTGTGTTCCAACGAGAGTAGATCGGGTAAAAAAATGAATGCTAAACTTGTAGCTGCATTTTTGATAGAAGATGAAGAAGAAGATGATTTAATTGAACTTATATCATCCAAACGAGGTAGTATATCTAAAATCTACGCAACAAGGCTTCAAGAGGGTTACTTCAAAATTTTGATTAGATCCCATTTAACAGATGATGATAACAAGTTTAGAGAATTTTTTAGATTAAATCAAGATCAATTTAACTTTGTTGTAAGTCAAATTAAAGAAGATCTCACTAAACCCCATACCCACTTCGTGAAAACCCCTATTTCACCACAAGAAAAACTTGCAGTTACATTGAGGTAAGTTAGATAGTAGGTACATGAATTTTCAGACTTAAGACTTCTTGAAATGTAGATCTTTTAGTTCTCCAGTCGTATTTCACCATATCCTCGTTTTCAGATACCATATATCAAACTTCCGGTTAATTTTGTTTTTTATGATAAGTTCTTGTTGCGTTATTTCCACCCTCTGTTGCGAAAATCACTTTAGTTCTATTCTGACCACCGGATCTACTAAACTACTTTTTTCTTTGTTAATTTCAAGAAAAAATCCGAAACTTATTCACAATATTTATTATGCTACTCTAAACAAATTTACCTTAATTAAAAAAAAGAAAAAGCATTACATAGTAGGTAAAAGCTACAGATCAAAAAAAATAGGAAAATCTCGAGGGAAGTCGTTATTCGAAGTGGATGAAGTTGACGGTAAAATCTGTACAGACTGCATGTTATTATTTGCGACTGTTGAAACATCAGGAGACATTTGTAAACTGGTTACTATTTGCAAAATACTCATTTTAGCTTGGGCAATTTTTTGCGGTGACATTTTCTTAACTGTCAATGCCATGCTACGCATAAATAAATCCACCTCATCTTCCTCTTTTTCTTTCTGCTTAGTAAGGTTTTGAAAGAGTTCTAGTCTCTGTTTAGATCTATCTTCTAGATTGTCCAATATTTTAGCTTTTTAGCTAAAGAGACTGTTCTGCTACTTGTAGTTCCAGATATAGCAGAATCTGGAGTTTGGGTTCTAGATAATTTACCAGAAGGCTCAGAGTCAGATTGAGAGTTTTCAATTTGATCATCTTGATCGCCATCAATTTCTCCATCGTTGCCAGCGTTACTAATGGAACTGCAAAAAAAAACAACGAATAATCGGTAATTTATTAAGAGCATTATGTAATCAGAACTACTTTTGTTCTTAAATTTTTACCCACCTCCTTTCATGATTTACCAAATCCAAAAAAGCTAAAAATTTAAAGAGTGGCCATTTTACGGGGCGAGTTGCAGAAGAGCTGCCAGTTCCCATTTTTCTGCGCCTATGTTTTAAATAATTGTCTCTTATATTCTTCCATCGATTTTTGCAGACTTCACCTGCAACCAAAATTATTTGAAAATCAACCCAATGTTGGAAGCCATAAAACTTTAGATTAAGAAACTGTCTAAAAAAAATACATGTCTACAATAGATTAACTTTTTTTTTAGGTACTTAGCCACAGGAGAAACGTTTAGATCACTTTCGTTCTCTTTTCGAATATCTTACAGTTATATCAGTATCATAATACAAGAGACTTTACACGCATTGTGCCAGCGACTGGTACCGATATTTTTAAAACCGCCCAATGAAATTGACTTCAAAGAGAAAGCCATAGAATTTTGGAGAAAATGGAATTTCCCTAACTGTGTTGCCGGCATCGATGGAAAACATATTCGCGTGTTTTGCCCTAATAAAAGTGGTTCTTTATTCTTTAATTATAAAGCCTATTTCTCTGTTGTACTGCTTGCTATGGTAGATGCAAACTACAAGTTCTTGGTTGTTGATGTAGGGTCATACGGCAAAGAAGGAGTATATTTACAAAATCTAAAATGGGAGAACTGGTATATTCTGGACAATTATTTCCACCTGACAAAGAACTTCCAGGAACTGAGAAAATTTTACCCTATGTAGTTGTAGGAGATGAAGCGTTCCGATTACATCGGCATTTGCTAAAACCGTATAATAAGCAAGCCGCTAGAACTGATTATAATAAATCCGTTTTTAATTATAGATTGAGCAGAGCACGACGTGTAACTGAAAATAGCTTTGGATTATTATGCCAAACCTTTAGGGTTTTTTTTACACCAATAGCTGTTAAACCCGAAACCTGTGACACACTAATAATGGCAACTTGTTGTTTGCACAATGTATTAAGCGACGGCTATTTACAAAAAAAACAACAGCCCTGTTCTGACTACGATCCAGTGGAAAATCTCCCCGAAAATTTTCGCAACTTGCCCAGAATAGGAGGTTATGCAAATGCGGAAGGATTTGAGATTAGAGATGAGTTTAAGAATTTTTTTATGGAAACAGGTGCAGTTGCGTGGCAAAATGAGCGAGTTACTCGAATTAAAAGTTAGTTAAACATAAATGATTTTGTCTAACCAACCATCAATCATATACATAATAAACACTATTTCAAAATAACTTACTGTCTTTCTTTATAGTTCTAGAGATTTTCTTCCAAATATTTTCTCTTATTTCTAAATTCTTAAAATCCATATTTTCGTGGTCAAATATTTGGGGATATTTACTGACCTCTTCTATGAGCATTTCATCTTCTTCAGCTGAAAATTTACTACTCATTCTGACAAACTTATTTTTATTTAACCAAAAATCTATGCGGGCAGTTACGGCGGACACGTCTTGACTGGTCTCGAGGCGGTTCGGACGTAGCAGTTGACTGCTTACTATTGGGACGCGGCGGTTGAGACGTTCTAACAAAAACGCGTACATCAATCTCGGTAAGATCAGGGCACAACTGCCGGACGTTACGGCCAGCCGTTACGGCCAGCAGTCCTACCGAAAACATACCTCTAAGGTGGGATTTCGTTGCGACATCTCGCCGCCGCGGCCGATCGCGACTGCTGGCCGTCACGGCTGCACGCTGCGTCTATGTGTTCTTCGTTGGAACGTCTCAAATTGTGGCAGTTGACGGTTGTGCTCCAAGTTGTGAACATGAATTCTTCAGATCTCGCTAAACTAATTTTACTTGTGGATCAAGAAGAAGATGAAGAAATGTTAGAACTATGGTGGTTAAGTCAACGAGAAGATTGTGACAACTTGTATCAATCTCGCAAACAAGAGGGTTATTTTAAAATTTTAATAAAAAATCACTTGGATTTAAATGAAGAAAAATTTCGTGAATTTTTTCGTTTAAATAAGAAACAGTTTGAGTTTGTTCTAAATTTAGTATCAGCAGATTTGAAAAAGCAGTCCACAAATACCGTACACGCACCTATTTCTCCAGACGAAAAGTTAGCATTAACGTTGAGGTAAGATTTTATTTTATTTTATTTTATTAATCAACTTTGAACAAATACAAACAAATAGATTTTTAGGTTGATTACCTACTTGTTACTTTAGTGACAATTAAAATCTTCAAAAGTGTCCTGTTTGCCAGATGAATACGCAGATTCTGGAGCATCCAAAATTGTTGAAACCGACGTTAAAGTTGTGAATGTATTTTGCTGAAAAGTTGACGCAGGTCTTGGTGGAACTTCGTGTAATTGCCGTATGAACTGCATACCAGATGAATATGTAGACTCTGGAGCAGCCGAAATTTTTGGGACCGGCGTTAAAGGCGTTAATGCACTCTGCTGGAAATTTGACGTAGGTCTTGTTTGAACCTCGTGTGATTCTAGTGACGCCTGCAATTCGGTAACTAATGTCAAAGTTCCAAGTTTAGCTTTTGTTATTAGATGAGGAGGTAACTGTTTAACAGTCATCGCGATACTTTTAAAAAACAAATCAACTTCATCGTCTTCTGGTTTTGACATCAAAGCAGATAACTGTTGCATTCGTTTGCTGGATCGTTCTTCAAATTTTTCGAAAAATAAATTTTTACGTTGGCTTCGTTTTGTAGAAGTTGACTCTGGATTGCCACTGCTTTCTGGAGTGCTAGAACGCGAATTATCATTTATGGAATTTGGACGTAGCTTTTTCGATGCAGTTGCATAATCAAAAGGTGGCGGTGACGACATGTCCTCATCAACCATATTATTCACATCTACAGAACAGTCAATCTCTTCATCACTGTGTTCCCTATTTGTATTTTCGTCAATGCTAGTGGAAGCCTCATTAACATTACTGATAGTTCTAAAATAAAAAAATTGGTGGTAGAAAACGACAAACATTTAAAAAAAAGTTAAAATTTTATGATTTTAATAGTTCCCCATAACATATAGGACATGATAGACTAAACAAACAGTTAAAATTCATCTTAATGGTTACGTGTTTTCAATACACTTACTGTCGTTCGGATTTCACATTATCTAAAAATTTCAGATATTCATATAAAGCCCATTTTGGTGGTTTTGCTGATGCTGCGCTCCCCGTTCCTCGCTTTTGCTTCCTTTTATGTTTGAGATAATTATCTCGTATGTTTTTCCATCGAGATTTGCATTCTTCAGCTGAAAAAAGAGTAAATACCTTCAAAATTTCACAAAAATATGAAAATAACTATCGCATTGCAACATAATGTCTTTCTTTTCAGGTTTCTAGCCACCGGTGAGTCCTTCAAGTCACTGTCGTTTGCTTTTTGTATTTCACCCAGCTATATCTCCGTACTGGTTCAAGAGACCTTGGAAATACTCTGCAAAAATTTGGTCCCAATATTTGTGCCCCCGCCAAATGCAACCGATTTTAAGAAGAATGCAACAGAATTCTGGAGCAAATGGCATTTTCCCAACTGTATCGCTGCTGTTGACGGAAAACATATTAGAATTTTCTGCCCGCGCAAAAGCGGTTCCCTATTTCTTAATTACAAGGAGTATTTTTCTATTGTCTTATTGGGAATAGTAGATGCAAACTGTAAATTTGTATTTGTTGATGTCGGCTCATACGGAAAAGAGGGAGATAGTACCATATTTATGAAATCCAAAATTGGAGAACAAATATATTCGGGACGGTTATTTGCACCAGATGTAGAACTTCCTGGTTCAAATAGAAAATTGCCATATGTTATCATCGGAGATGAAGCGTTCCGAATACATCGTCATTTAATGAAACCGTATAACAAACAAGCTGCTAGAGGCAATAGAGAGAAAACAGTTTTCAATTATAGATTGGGTCGAGCCAGAAGAGTGTCCGAGAATGCCTTTGGGTTATTGTGTCAGATATTCCGGATATATTACACCCCGATTGCACTGAAGCCAGAAACTTGTGATAAACTCATACTTGTCACTTGCTGCTTACATAATCTTTTGAGAGATGCCTTTTTAGAAAAAAATAATCAGCCTTACTACAACTACGATGAAAACATGAAACTACCAGAAAATATAACACCACTGAGAAATGCGGGAGGATTTGCAAATGCAGATGGTTTTGCAATCAGAGACGAGTTTGCGAATTTTTTTGTTCAAGGAGAGGCTTTAAATTGGCAGGACGATCGCATCTTTCGATTTAGTAGTTAAGTTGTGTGACTATATGGTAATTTTTTTTTAATTATATATTTTTGGCAAAAATATTGTGTTTTAACTTCTAAACTGTAAAAGATATCGAAATGCGGTTTTCGGCATTCGGCAACACTGTTCTTGTCTAGCAAATTTCATTTCTTACGAAAATTTTGCCAGAGCCTTAGTTTTCGAGATACCGTAATACATGCAATGTAATAAAAAGGGATAAAAAACAATACTTACGACGTTTGGATAAAGCAGAACCGATGTGATTCCAAATATTTTCGCGTATCTGAAAATCCTTGTAATCTTTATGTTCGTGATCATACAAGCACGGATATTGCTCCACCATGCCAATAAGCACTTCGTCTTCAGCTTCTTTTTTCCGAGTCATTTTGGAAAATAATCGCTCGACGGTCGCGTCTAGACTGGTCCCCTGAGCAGTCAGGACGCAGCCGTCGACTGCCGAACGCTGGGTCGACGAGACGAGCCGCGCCAACCAAAAAAGCTTCATTGTTTTACATGTATATCAGTGCAAGGCGGCCAGCAGTCGCGGTCGGCCGCGGCGGCGAGATGTCGCAACGAAATCCCACCTTTAGATGGCTTCAAGTTGTTACATCTATGAAAATTCCAAACTCGGACTGCAGCCGCTACACTTTATTGTGCAATCTTAACACAGAACAACCATTTTACTAAAAATCACCGCCGCTGTCCAACCTCTCGGGGCCGATGCTAGTAGGAACAGGCGGGGGCAAACAATTTCCAACAATCAGATCATCAAACATAAAAAACAAATTCACATCGTGCAACTTCGAGATATCAGGTGACATCGACGACTTCCGCTAACCGACTAAACTTTTGGGATATTTGAACTGTAAAACGGGAGACAACTAATTATAACCGAAATCCTCCAGGAAACTAGAAAATCGACCCGAAAACTAACACATAAAATAAGAGGTTAGGTATTTTCGAAAGACAGAAACAATACACTGGGAACGTGTCAACAATCTAAAGGTCACAATCCTCGAAAAATCAATTAACATAATTTGGTTCAGTCAGCCAAAGATACATGTCATAATTATGGGTTGCCTATTAGTAGGTAATTTAATTCAAAGGATTTAATAAGTTGCAGGTTCTATCAAGGTTCTTTACATAGGCGTAGTTAAACTTTTTTTAAAGATGTTATTGATATTTAAATTGTATGAAAATGTTTATAAAATTGGTAAATTACTAACGTTGTAATAAGCTTAAAAAGGTTGTTACACTGTATACAAAACCAATTGAAAAAGCATGAAAACTATTGAGGTCGGCATTATGGGGCAGCATTTAAATTATAACTTTAAAAACTTATTCCCGATAATTTTCATATAACTACATAGATCTATTTTTTTTTGTATTAGTATTATATATAGTGATGATAAAAAACACTTCACACCCGTTTATCATTATATTTTATTTCTTGTGAATTTAATAAAAAGTAAAAATTTACTTTCTGAATTTCCATAGCTTAAATTTTGGGGATATAATAATGAGATCAATTGCCGGTAAAATACAATATTCATACTTCTTCTTTATGACATGCTGGATACATTTCATCCATATACCACTGTCGTTTACTTCATCAACTGTGGGAATCAAGTTTTAATTTTAACTCCCAACATTAAACGGTGAGGCATTGTATATTCCTCGAGTTAGGTTATTTCACTGGTTCGTTTTATATATTGGTTAGGTGAATTTAATAGTTAGATCCCTTTTAATTTGGCGTTTATTTATTCAAATCAGCACTCGTTTACACAATAACTTTTAAATATAGGATTAACTACTAACAAATAACATTACTAACTTTTAATAACATAACTACACTTTCAGCGATGCTATATTATCATGTCCAACGGACGATGACCCACATTTAATTTTGACCTACGTATTGACCTTTCAAGGGTTTAATTCGCAGTGTCTCTCGAGAGCACGTAAGTGTGCACTCGTCGTTAGAAACTGTCAGACTGAACAATCACAAGCCAACACATTTCGCGCGATGTGTTCTAATTGGCTATTTACTGTTCCGCCATGTTTTCAATGGTTAATTTTCCCGCTTTGTGTACTGCGGTGAGATGTATCAAACAATATACGTTTTTACAATCTTCAAAAATAGACTTTTTACCACTGACTTGTGTTGAAAACAATTTCTTGCTAAATTAACCGTAGCGACAGGCCTCTGTTGAAGAATAATATTGGCAAATTTGGTAGCTTGTCTGGGCGACAATATTATTTCTTCTGAAAACATTAAATGCAGATTGTTTCTCTGTTTCTCTGGCCGTTGAGGAATTGTGTTGCTAATGGAATATTTGAAAGGCATTTATTTTATCTAGACAACGAGTAGTATTGATTCTGAAAACATTGGTTGCATTTAGTTTCATTATTTTTATTGCATTTGAGCAATCGTTTCCCCAACATCAACAATTGTGCTTACCTTTCCAGTACAAAAGCATTGCCAGTTGGTTATATTTTCTCATTTTGTTCTTGACTGCAGCCCAAATCATCCCGATTGAGTTAAATATACAGTAATAGGGGGCCTTAGGTCTCCAGTAATTAAATTTTACAAATGAAATTTCAACATTATGTAAGTACAGATATTATTAATAATTTTATTTCATTACTAATTACAGATTTCTTTCTTTTTACAGAATTTCTCATAAACACTAACAAAAATTTTTCTTTTCTCATCCACAAAATAAAAAATTTTTATAACATGACCTAGAATGTCTAAAAGATTATTTTTATATATCCTAACTTATGACTTTCAAATGAAGAACATCTTTCCTTTTAAATCCGACCACAAATTGACAAAGCCTTCACATAAATTTTGAATTAAATATAACATTTTATTTACAATTTCAGTATGCTGATTGCATTTACATTCAATTTTTAATATCTTGTCAAAAATTTTTTTTTAAAAAAAGCTCACTTTCCATCAACAGTTTTCTCTCTACTGCTAATAATAACTGCAGCACTCTTTTTGTTTCCTGACGATGAAGGTTGCTACCTTTGAAACACGTAGAGACGTTTTATTTTTAAAATTCAGCCTTTGTTAGCTCACTATTAAATCAGTGGAGAAAGACTTTTTGACTTTCTTTCCTCTTTCCCCAATAAAATTAGTGCTCCAGTAGTCTTTCAGGCGCGGTTCCTGGGTTTAGTCTCATCCACATAAGTATTCCCAGAAATTTTAGCATCTCATCTTTATTAGTGTCATTCCAGTTAGCAAAAATTGTATTACATTTTATCACTCATTAAACATGACTTGATAGGAAAACTATTCAAACATGAGGAATTTTATCCAAGACAAGTGCAAGAAAATCTAGCGTTACCCTACGTCATTGTAGGAGATGAGGCCTTTAAATTGTCCAAGCATATGATGAAACCTTACTCAAAAAATAATGCTCGTCTAACCAACAAAAAAGCTATTCTTAACTGTATACTTTCACGCGCAGGGAGGGTCTCAGAAAACTCCGTTGCTCTATTAAGTCAGATCTTTTGAATATTTTATACACCCATAGCTTTGAATCCTGAGGTTACAGACCATTTAATAATGACCACTTGCTGTCTTCATAACATGCTCAGAGATGCATTTCTTGAAGAAAAAGGCATGCTTTTTTAATGTTTCGAATTCAGATAAACTACCCACAGAAAATTTGATTTAGTTAAGGGCTGGTGGTGACTTTGGAAATATTGAAGGCTTCACAGCAAGGGAAGGTTTTACGGACTACTTTAGTAGTAGAATTGGCTCATTACCTTGGCAAATGAAACGAGTGACGAGAAGTGATCTAGATAATTGAGAATTCATAAATGAGTTATTAATATTTTTATTGTAAAATAAATAATAAATATTCTACTTACTTGGTTGCTTCAGTGCTTCCGAAATTTTCATCCATACATTGTCTCTGATATGTATGTCTTTATAGTGTTCACTTTGTGGGTTATAAAAGCTTGGATGTTGTCGCACTAGCCAATCAACTTTGAATCCTCCATATTTCCAAAGAGAAAAAGTACTTATATTAACCGTAGTCTGTCCTTTAGAAATAGATTTGTAGGCAGGTCCAGGTAGAGCAAGAGGTTCAGGGTCTTCAACAACAGTTATATTAATCATAGTATGTTCTTGAGAAGTATATTCGGTCTCAGATTCGTGGGAAGGTTCAGGCAGTGCATGAGGTTCAAGGAATTCATTGCTGTCTAAATTACAATCTGAAGATAAAGTCTCATTCAGATCAGTTCCTTCTATTTAAGCTCTTTTTATATGCTGTCTTCTTTTTTCATTTTCCTGATTTCTTTTTTTTTATTTGTGATGTAGTTTTCCCAACAATACCACTCATTAACTTGAGACCTTCTTTTTGAAAACATACTTACAAGAAGTCTGAGCATTTACAAGCTGCTACATCAAACAATTTGTGTGCCTTTTCTTAATCGGTTGCAACTTTATTATTAAAATTATCCTTGTGTTGGTCCCTCGCAAATGATTAATTTAACCCTTGTACCACATCCAGTTCTTTACGTAACATGTCATTCATTGCGTAGCGAGAAACTACGGGAATGGACGTATTATGCCATAGCGCTTCCACTATGTCCAAAGTTAGCCTTGTCTTCTGTCACTGTCTTCAATTTCTTTTTATATTCCATTGATGATTACAATGTTTAACAACATCACGACGTGTAGGCAAACACAGCTTCACTCATCTCATTTTCACTACGCACTATGTTATTATCACTATTTCTAGTTTTACGTTGCATATTTGCACACGACAATAGCAGATCATAAACAAATAAATCTAAAATAAGTGCATACCTACGCGCTACTGACTCGCTACTGCTAAAATATTGAAAACAATCACGTCGGGCGGTAACTGTTCAAGGTACACAAAATATCAACATTTTAAGTAGATTGCGCAGACTTAGGATATTGTTTATCTTTATCGATTATTTCTTAAGTTGTTACATGATCCCCTTAGTATCATTTAAGCCTCACCCGTCGCTTGTAGAACGAAAGTGAAATTTAAGGTGTTAAGGTTATAAAGAAACTTAAAATTATCACAATACACTGGCCTTATTTCCCAGATGTTCCAAATCCCATGTGGTTTTGTTTCAAATTAATAGGCACCCTGTCTCCAGTCTGGTGGACCCGAACAGTACAAGACAGCACACATACATTACAGGTTACAGGCCCATGTGGTCTTCCAACGAAAAGTCAATTCCAACACGTGGTCAAGAGGAATATGAATATATAACGTCGGTTACATATTCAACAAAAACGTCTCGATAGAAGCAAAAGGAAAATTTTAACTCATTGGTTGTCCGGTGCCACCATCTCAAAAAAATGACAAAAAAGAAATGAGGCCCCATGTGCTAATCATCAAAGAGATGACGACGCTCTACTACTCATGATGTGCCAATTAAAGTTGGGCGGTGGACCTTTTCAAATCACATAAAAGTAGTAAGTCCTTTAAAAACCGCCGACTTCCACAGTCATGGGTGATCTTAAGTGAAATCATCGCAAGTCAAACCCCTTCGAAGACGGTAAAGACCAAATGACAGGTGTTTCTTAACTGTCATGTCAAAAAAATTGGTACGTTCAGACAATTGATGAAAGTGATCTCAGTTCGATAAAATGACAAAACCAAACCAACTTGACATGTGGAAAACTACTAGCAGTTTACCCTGCATAATATGCAATTTAAAAACAAATAATGGCATGCCAATTTATCAAAGCCAAAAACCAATATTTTCCGGCTAGGGGGCATCGGCGGCCCTGATGGCTGTGAAGGTCACCTCTCCCACAATAAGTGGGGCGCAAGCCTCAAGAATCCACCTTGCCGAGTCTTCGTCCTGAGTCGTGACGAGAAACCATCCGGGCTCCACTCGACCAGAGTTCCTGAAACGGAGCTCTGGGCCTTGCGGTTTCCCGTCAGGTCCTGCCATAGCTCGAAGCATCTCTTCGACCAGGTCGCCTTTTCCTCCATTGTGATGCCGTCAGTCCGGTTGGAGCGGATGACGACCTGGTTCTCCCTTTTTTTCGCTGGCGGCGTAGTCCCTTGGGATCCGCCGCCAGCAGCCCCCGAACCAGGGGGAGGAGAACGATGTTGTTGTTCCACTCGGGTCTGTCGGCTTCCTCTGGCCCTCTTATGACTCCTCCCACTGCCTGGTGGAGTTTTCTCCGTCTCCCTGTACTTCTTTTCCCAGCACCCCCAACTGCCGGGCGAGGTCTGGGGGCTCCATGGAGCCCCCCGCCTTACCACGGACAGATGCGGGAGCTTCGAAAAGGTCAGCCGGCGGCCTTTCGGCAGCCCGCTTAAACCAGCCACATCCTTTCCGGGGTTCTCAAAAGCCAGTTCCCTGGCTTTTTTGCTCGCCGCATTCCTCTTTTTCTTTTTCCTTCTCTTCCTGGCGTATTTCTCCCTGGAGGACTCGCCAGAGTTGGCGCCAGCTTTCTGGACCTCATCAGACCCTTTCGGATCCACTTTGGCAGTGCCTTGCGGCTCCGCTTGGGCGGATCGTTTTGAGTCCGTCTTGGCCACAGTGCTAGCAGCCCTTGCCGGCAACGCATCTTCGGCAGAACCTCTCGGTTCCGTCTCCGACGCGTTGTCCGAAAACTCTAAAAATTCCTCCTCTCTAGCAGACTGTCTGTCTGCGTCAACCTCAGAGTCCGTCGAGAACATCTCTACCTCAGCCAGAAAGCTAGGGGGCCTTCTCTCCTCATCAATGGTTGGCACGTTCTTTCCCATTTCTTTAGCCTTGTCTTGTGTTATGTGTTGAATGAGAAGTCCTGAGGCGCACCGGAGCCCCCGACCTCCCCTCCCCCCCAACCGCAGCGCCGATCGGCCTTGCCCCGGCGACAAAATCCGGCAACCGCAGAAGAAGCCTCCCAGACCATGCAGCAGGGCCCTAACCAATCGCCACCTGGCACTACTGCGTGACCTAAGATTATTCACTGGGTGATGGGGCAGCCCCCTACGTTGGCTAGTCAAGGGTGGGCCCCTGTACTTCCCAGCGGCAGTCTGGTGTGCCTGACCAGCTTTTAGTGTGACATATACTCAAACATTATCAGAAATAGGTTCACTTATTTCCCAAACAATGAATACGTAATTGGTGATAAAGCTTATACTGTACTATCATGATGTATTCCACCGTATATAAATCGTGGGGGCCTAAATGCTGCTCAAATAAACTTTAATAGGAAATTATCGCAAACACGGCAAACAATTGAAAGGGATTTGCTTTGTTATTTGGACGTTATCAAAGGCTAAAGTTTCTGGACATGCACAAAACTAAATATATAGCATTTGTTGTATTGGCTTGCACAGTTCTTCATAACTTGTGTATAAGCGAGGATAACATCGAAGAATACATTAATGAAGGGGCACTGTATGTTGAAGGAGCAGAAGAAAGGAATAGAGAGTTTAATGTAGATCGTGCCCTTTTACAAGACTAAATTGAGGAAAATGCTAAAAGGAATCGGTTATGTGTAGGGTTATTTAGGTGATATTTTTTATTTTTTGTTAATTTGAAACCATATTATTTTAGGTTTGTACCGTTTGGAAGTTTTCTTTTGGATTTATTAAAATGTAGGTATATGTACAGGGTTATCCAACCAAGACTAGACAAGGCGATTTTTTGACTTTTCCTGTACTTTTATAAAAAAACTGAAATAGCCATCTTAAGTCATTTTCTCCCGCGAATTCGAATATCTTCAGCAAAAAACAATTGAACATCAAACAAAAGTACTAGGGGTCACTTTGATATTTTTTTAAATGGGATGCCGTATTTTTAATGAGCTTATCCGATTTCTCATATAAATTTTGATCTAAAATGTTGGATTTTTAATTCAAAAACGCCTTTTTTCTTCAGTTTTAAATTCGGAAAATGTTCGTCTACAAAAAAAAAAAAAAAAAAAAAATCTAAAAATCCAACATTTTAGATCAAAATTTATATGAGAAATCGGATAAGCTCATTAAAAATACGGCATCCCATTTAAAAAAATATCAAAGTGACCCCTAGTACTTTTGTTTGATGTTCAATTGTTTTTTGCTGAAGATATTCGAATTCGCGGGAGAAAATGACTTAAGATGGCTATTTCAGTTTTTTTATAAAAGTACAGGAAAAGTCAAAAAATCGCCTTGTCTAGTCTTGGTTGGATAACCCTGTACAGGGACATTTTTTTGAGTGTCCCACCCGATTGGCGATTTTCCTGCTGACTATAATAAAAAACAAATCACATTTTTCTCAACGATTTTCGATAAGCAAGCCGAATTTAATGTCAAATAATACATAGATTTACAAATTTGACAGATGCGACGCCATTTTGGAATTTCTTAAATGGCAACTCTCATAAATAACCACACGATTGAATTGCATTTGGCGATACGATCTCAAAAACCTATAGTTGTTGATATATATTTTCAGCCGTTTCGGAAATACGGGGGTTTCTAATTTGCCTCCATCGATTTTGTCTTCTATGCGTCTCACCCCTTTAATAAATAGACCTTCTAAGCTGAACACCTTAATTTTTTTCACAGTGACATAATTTTACCGTGAGCAAGCGATTTACGCTATAGTAAATCCGACAGATGTCAAAAAGTGACAGATACGACGCCATTTTGAATTTTTTTAAATGGCAACCCTCACAAATGACCAGACGAGTGAATCGCATTTGGCGATCTGATTCTAAAACTATATAGTTGTTGATATTTATTTCCAGCCGTTTCGGAAATACGAAGGTTCCTAACTTGCCTCCATCGATTTTGTCTTTTAAGCGTCTCACCCCTTTAATAAATAGACCTTCTAAGCTGAACACCTTAATTTTTTTCACAGTGACATCATTACGCGTGAGCAAGCGATCTGCGCTATAGTCAAATCCGACAGATTTCAAGAAGTGACAGATACGACGCCATTTTGAATTTTTTAATAGTTTTAGAATCGGATCGCCAAATGCAATTCAATCGTCTGGTTATTTATGAGGGTTGCCATTTAAAAAAATACAACATTGCGTCGTATCTGTCACTTTTTGACATCTGTCGGATTTGATTATAGTGTAGATCGCTTGGTCACGGGAAATTATGTAACTGTAAAAAAAATTACGGTGTTCAGCTTAGAAGGTCTAGTTATTAAAGGGGTGAGACGCTTAAAAGACAAAATCGATGGAGGCAAGTTAGGAACCTTCGTATTTCCGAAACGGCTGGAAATAAATATCAACAAATATAGGGGTTTTTGAAATCGGATCGCCAAGTGCAATTTACTCGTGTGGTTATTTATGGGGGTTGCCATTTAAGAAAAAAAAATGTCCCTATACATTTCTCATGGGGACTGTTATTGAAAATAGAAATAAAATAAGGTAAAACATAAGTGAATATTGCTTTTTTTATTAATAAGTATCTACCTACATGTACCCAAAAGCTTCAGCAGTACACAGTAGGTAAGTTAAATTTTACAAAGTCGAAAAACGGTTTTTAAAAAACCATTTATTCAGTGTTACAGGTTTAAGGTATAAAGAGAAGAATGACAATTAAACAAGTTTTACATATATTTAATTTTATAAGCTAAGTTAAAAATGCTGTATTGACAGTTTCTATGGGAACATCCTCGGTATTCTCTTCACATAACTCCTCCCTCCTTAGGAAGAAAACATAAGGGATGGTATGTTTTCTGTTTATGATTGATTGGTTTGATTGGTTTCTGACTTCAAGTATTTCTTGTAATAAATCTTCACTAATATAAAGCACGTAAAAGCTATTAGTGCTAGCGTAGCGACGATGCTGATAAAACTCCAACCGACAGGGTGAATTTTGTACTTCTCCGGGGGCTTTAATCAGTAATGATTTTTCTTGTAGCCTGTGGATTTCGTCAATGTCGATTGATTGAATATTGATTGGGTTGTGTTGCAAATATGGCGTCTTGTCCTCTTGGATTCTTATTTCGGGCAGGTTAAGTGGATTTCCTTTTATTTTCTCTTCTTTGTTCTAGAGTTGGAGATCCATTGCTTTAATTTCACAATTGATAGGAAGTTCGATTAAGCTGGGCTTCTTAATAAATATATATTCTCCATTGGATCGGCATTTTTTAAATATTTTTAGTGGTTTTTCGGTGGGAATAATAACCATATGTTTGCTTGTAACGGTTTTTATGATTGGTTTTGGTAGATGGACGTTTGCTGTATGACAGTTTCGATTTTCAGCGTCACGGATCATCGATACGATGCAATCATTAAACAGTGGTTTTAATCGGTTTTGGCATATGTAGATGTCTTCGATGCTAGGGCAGTCCTCATAGTCTTCTTGTAGTTGATTGGTGCCAAATATTAGGTAAGGATAATTTGAAATAATTATTGAGTGGTTAACGGGAATTGGGAGAAGGTGAAAGTTGTCGAAAACCTCGTTAATTAATATTGGAAATTGAATTGCAAAAATAATTCTATCGTTTGAATAACTTACTTGAAGACCGTATAAGTGATAGTAAGAAATAGTATTTTTAAACCTAACAATTTTGTCATCATTATATAGTCCAATGGCGACCGCAGCCTAGTGGTTAGTGTGTCCGACTACTAAGCCGAAGGTCCCCGGTTCGATCCCGGGACCATGCATCGATCTTTATTTATTCGGTCGTCACCTCGTGGAAGGCAATGGCAAACCACCACGTAGTAATTTGCCTAGTACAACCTCTCAAATAGTGCCGTTCGGAACCGGCGATAAACTGTAGGTCCCATATACCTGTGAAAAATCTAAAAAAAAGGCACACATCACAGGTATATGCGAGAGGTCGCCTACGCTCGAATGAGCATGGCACATAAAGAAGAATATAGTCCAGATATGTAATTTACTATATTACTTAACTCTGAAGCTGAAATTACTGCACTATGTAACGTATTTATTTTTTGCAAACATAAGTGAGTTTTCTAGATTATCTAAAAATGTAATTAAATTTTGGCAGTTCAATATTATTTCATGTATAGTGTTTTGGGCTCTTAAGTATGCTGAAATGCCATCAATTGTTTTATTAACATCAAATTGGAAAAATTGCGATCTACGTTTAATTAAATCTTGGTTGAAGCTAAGGAGAGTGATAGTTTTATTATAGTTATTAATAAGCTCTTTTGTTAGAGATGTTTGAAGAGAAATTTCGTGGTCTACAGAATTTTGGTTCTTTTCTAAAATAGAGATAGCATTATCAAATCTTTCGCCATCATAACTATCTAAGGTGCCAAAAAGCCATTTATGGGCTTTACCTACAACATTTAGTAAACCTCGTTTTTCGCGTTTATGCGGTGTAATATTATTAATCTTGGTTTTTACATTTATTATTAAGTGTTTAGCGTGTATAAGCAGATTACGTAAAAGCGCAATGTTATTTCTATAACTAGATTCATTAATGTTTGTTTGAAGGTTTGAGACAATGATGTATCGTGAATGATAGATGAGTTTTGGACTTCCATTGTCATTATTTATTATTATCACAACGTTTCAACTGGTGAGTATCTCCAGTCGTCTTCAGGTGAATAATTGAATAATTATTGGAGATGGAGATACTCACCAGTTGAAACGTTGTGATAATAATAAATAATGACAATGGAAGTCCAAAACTCATCTATCATTCTAGATTCATTAAGACTAAATTCCATTATTTGGTATAACTTATCGATATTTTTTAACTGATTTTTAATATGAGATATTTCAATAAAATGAATAAAAGTATGCTAGCTCTCAATTACTCGGGCTTTTCCTAAATGAAATGGGAGTAAGGGACATTTTATCTCGGTAATACTGATATCATTGCAAATTGTTAGAGTTGACATCGTCACGAGCATATCTACAACTAGGTTGAGGTTGGTCAGTGTCATGATGCGAGTCGTTGCCTTTTTCCTGTGAAAAAGAAGATTTATTAGTCCGGGGTCTTGTGACCTTAGATTTATGAATAAGTCTGTCTGTGGATGTTTTTATTTTGTTTCTTAAATCCTCTTTAACTATTACCTTAATTTGCTTTTGTTTAGCTTTATTTCGGGCGGCGCCTCTATTTTTAGCATACGCTTTGGAACCAGTAACGTATGTAGGTGTAGGTGGCTCTTCGCGGTTTTCGTTGCGTTTTTCGATTACACGTGTTTTTTCATTAAGCGAGTTTTGGTGTATTTGATTATACAATTCATCGGTTAAATCGAATGGATCGATTGATTTTAAGCGTCCGTTAATTATGTCAAATGGTTTTTGTTTGGTGACACTATGAACAGAATTATTATATCCAAGAACTGCATACTGCATAGTTTTCTTTATACTTAATTTTTGGTCTTTTAGCTTCATTACTCTGAAGTTATCTAAAAGGGTAGAATGAAGACGTTCGACAGGGCTGTTGCTATTGGAATTTCCGGGGGTGGTAAAATGTAAATTAATTTTGTGTAACTTACGAAAGTCCGTTAGAAATGATGTTTTAAACTCTGGTCCATTATCGCAAGTAATCTGATGTGGTACACCAAAATGTGTTACGAAATTTATAAGTCTATCGAGGACAACTTCGGCGGTACCAGCGGGTTCAAGGGGATACGCTTGTGCGTATCGAGAAAAAATATCAATTATTGTGAGAAATTTTGTATTTAAGATTTGGAATGTGTCTGCGTGAATAGATTCTAGTGATTCTGAAGAAGTTGGCGTTAAAGCAAATTTAATTCTTGGTGGGTGTCTCTCATATTTTGCTTGTTGGCAAATTTCGCAATTGTTAATATATTCGGTAATATCGGTCTTCATACCTGGCCAAAAGTATAATGTTTTAAGATCGGCTAAAACTTCATTGATTCCGCGGTGACACGTTTTTTCGTGATAATGTGTAAGTTACTCTTTTCTTCGTTGTTCGTCGGTGACGTCAGTCATTATTTTCTTGGAAATTAGTTAACCATATGAATGGTTTTTGAACGTCTTAGAGAGTATAGTACTTAATTTAGGCAACAAATCAATATCCGAGTTTTGTAGATATATACAATGTAGTTCTTTTTGGATCAACGTGTTCCTTGAAAAATTTGATTATTTCACGTTCAAAATTTTGGGTTAGGTTAACAACTTTTCGGTGTTTTATTTCGAAAGGATTTGAATTAATTACATGATAGGTATTGGCTTTTTTATAGTTAATAACTATTTGATTGGTATAGTAATTCACTGCATTTTCTGTGTAGGGTATGTCAAGTATGGGATTTTCAACGGCAGAATGAAGCGTTTCGTTTTCGTCAGGTTCTCGCGCGTCTGGTAGTTTGTAGCAATTTCAAATTCCTACCCTTTTTGACCTTGGGGGGAAACATAGAAACTTCATTTTCAGTGCCCTATTACCTTCAAGCCCATTATTAATTTCATTTCTGGGTTAATTGTTCAATATTTTGTCGCATGGAATATTTCCGTCGAGTCGGTAATATGGGGTTAACCTGATTTCGCCGCTACTATACGAACGCGACGTTGGGTACCCACAATGCTGGTTTGCACCGCATCTGGTACGTGGAGTCGACAAATTCCGGTGCTACCGTTGGGTTCGCAATTTCGCACCGTTAATAAACGGGACTATCTCTAAGTATTAGGTAACGGGATTGACTTGGGTGGTTGTTTAATTTGTTATTTGTAGAGTTATATTCTGGCCATGCCCAGACTTTGTAAAAATTAAGTTATTATCCCTTAACTTTACATCCCGTTTTTGGTTATGTTGGGTAGTCTGGTAGGATGGCACCAACTGAGTTTTGATGACGGAGTGGGGGAGTTTCCGTAAATTGGACGGGACTTCGTTTTCTCGTGGCTTTTTTCATTGGGTAATTTTTACTGAATTATTTTAGGGTTGCTGGTTATCATTCTTATCCTTGTTGGTTTTGGTTTTGAGGCCTGATTTTGAGGGCTTGAGGATTTTTTGGTTTTGGTGGGTTAAGAAGCCGGATTTCATAAACTTCACCAAGTACAAATGGTGCAACGGGCTTAACAATATATCCTGGCCAGATGAAATTTTAAGAGGAATCCAGCCGAAATTAATTCACCTATATGAGGCGATAAGCTGTTGGAAAAGACCACGTGGCAACAGAAATCTTCGAGATTCTCAGGCCGGTGTTACAGTCTACCATTTATTTATTCATTCACAGTATCAACAGCAAATATTGCCAATTACAGATACTCTCTTAACCTAGAACTATGAACTATGTACTATTTATATCAAAGAGACGAAGATATAAAATAAAATTAAAATCATTCCATTTACACATGCATGAGCTTGCTTATTACTATTTTCCTAAAAGTTTGAAGACTCGTAGTGTCAATGTCCATATCAGATGCATACCTGTTGAAGAGCTGACACATCCGATATATAGGGCTGCCCTTGTACAAATTTGTCCTCGGGAAGTCCAGATAAAAGACCCTCCTGGATCTGACATTTACCTGTTGCACTGCAAAGGGCAGTTGTCCCAAAATCTCAGGCGCATCAGTACCACTTTTAAGTATTTTAAATAAAGTACACAAACAGATTTGTATTCTACGATCTTTCAAGGACATGCGATTAAAAATACCCAACAAATATGCATTATCACACCCACGTTGAGGGTAGTATCCATATTTTTTAAAGAACATATGTTTCATAAACCTGCGCTGAACCCCCTCAACACAGTCCACCCATACACCGTACTGGGGGGACCAGATTGCACTACCATATTCGATCTTCGGCAGCACTAATGCATCAAATAGTTTAAAACTAACCTCAACACTGAAGTGTTTAGAATTTCTGACCACGAACCCCATTACCCTCAATGCATCTTGAATCCTCCTAGCCATATCGGTCGTAAAAGACATATTCGAGTCGAACACTACTCCCAAATCTTACTGGTTATTCACCCTATTCAAGTCTTTGTCATAAACCTTATAAGTGTAATCTAAAACATTGTGGTTAAGAGTAAAGGACATACAAGAACACTTACTTACATTCAATTTAAAACCATTTATCCCACACCAGTTGGCTACATCACAGAAGTCAGACTGTAACTCATCACAGTCATTCATGGAGTCAATATTTAAAAACAACTTAAAATCATCTGCGAAAAGTAAAGCCCTTGAGTGCTGCACAACATCAACAATCCCATTAATAGCTACTATAAAAGGTAATGGTCCCAGTTTTGATCCCTGTGGCACCCCTGAAGGACTTTTATAGGTAACAGATCTATGACCCATAATTTCCACATATTGGATTCGGTTTGTCAGATAGGATTCTATAAGATATACAAGGTTAGGAGTGACATTCATATCAGATAGCGCTTTCAGGATAGTACAGTGTCTTACCCCATCAAAGGCCTTCTCCATATCAGTATAGATCACATCTACTTGACTTTTTCGCTTGAGAGATTCATGGACATACTGAGAAAAACATGCTAAGTTGGTAAAATAATGGTAATTTTAGAGGCAACAGTTTCATAAATACGATTAAAAAGTAAAGTCTCAAAGACCTTCGAGAATGCAGGCAGAATGCTAATTGGGCGATAATTCTTTACCTCATCTCTAGGACCATTTTTATATACGGGTATTACTTTGGATATTTTCCACTTGTTGGGATAAGTGGATGTCTGTAAACACTGATTAAAGATAATTTGTAAAGGTTCTGATAGGTAATCGCGACAGCCCTTAACAACATAACCGGGCACACCCTCATGTCCAATGGCCCTATTACCCTGAATCCCATTAATGGCATCTTTTACTTCATCCTTGGTAATATATGCATTACAGAAGTATGATCTGCGCTCCTGAGCAGTGCAGTTGTTGGAGCCTCCATCATGTTCATACACAGAATGAAAGAAAGAGGCAAATCCATCAACTACACTATTAGCGCCCCTAAATGTCTTCCCTTCGTGAGTCATCACATTACCAATATCATGATGCTCTTTTTGAGCCTTAAGGTAGCTCCAAAAATACTTTGGGTTGTTTTTCAGTGATTGCTCAACATCTCTAAGGTATTCAGTGTGGGCCAATCTAATCTTTAATTTAATATCTTGCCGAACAGAATTGAATTTGTACCTCCAAAATGACATTTTGGTTTTCCTATATCTCGCTAAATATTTTTGTTTAAGTTTAATTTGCCTTATAATGCGGGAGTTAAACCATACTGGGTATTTACGTCCAATCTGTTTGGTTTTAGGGACACATTTACCAAACACATCAAAGAGGGTATTATAAAATAGATCAACAGCCAAATCAACATCCTTAAAAGAAAATTGCTGAATTAAAATATCCAAAATTTTCAAGTAACTTTTACACGAAATAATCGTTCTTTTCTAATTAAATTACTTTAAAATCATATATAAAAATATTATCAATTTTCTTTAATTAATTCATTTCAATTTAAATAATGTAAAGCTATCTAGACAAAGGTCACCTTTTTATATAACCCAATATCGTCATGAAGGTATAAAAGGTTCTAGAACTTTCACAGGTTATACCCATTTTATAAATAAATCCTTGAGTCAAGACAAGCTAATTCAACTTCACCTTTTATCAATTTTTTTATAACCATAAATAAACAACATTTCAATCCTTGCTAAATATTAGATTTTGCATTGATCCAAATAACCTCAGTCGACCAAATTAAACAAGTGTAAACAATTTTAGTTTTTTTATTTTTTTTGATGTAAGGTATTCCAACGGAGCCCCATTGATTAGGAGATTTTCTGTCTTTCAACCTAGTAAAGCCAGTGGCGCCCTCTAGAACGTTCAGATTAAGGGAAGGTAGTAAGTAATAGGTATCCAACCCACTACTAAAACTCTCCGACGGTATTGAGCAAGCCGTACGCATGATAATATGGCGGTTTTTGTCTGACAAAAATTGCCAGGTTATAAGTTGTAATATTTCATTATAATCATTTAATGGTGGTTGGTTAACGTTAAAGATTCGATCTAATTTATCTAAATCTTCAACTGTCACTGGTGGATCAGTATTGGTTTGCAGATATTGATCGATCTCTGTATCAATTTCGCCTGGGTTACCTATTAACGATTCGTTTTCAGTCATATGGATTTCAACGCGAGACAGAGTGTCTGCATTCGTATGATCTATATGAATTAGTTTGGGGATAGCGGTTTTATTGTTTTTTGTTGTTCTTTTATGATTAGGTAAGAGGTTTTGTATGTGAAAAAATTGAAAGTTCTCCTTTTTCATGCCTGGGAACGGAGTAACATGTATAGGTTCTGAGAGGTTTAAAGTTACAGTTTCGTCAGAAAGATTACGAATTTCCGTTTTCGCAATACCTTGTTTTGCCACTGTCAGGGTTTCAGGGAAATAAAGATTGTTCCTATTACATTCAGGATTTATAATATCGCTGTTGTAAGTGGATACGGGAATTGAAACTGAGGCTACTTCGTGAGAATTTGTAAATGTTTCGTTCTGCGAATTGAGGTAGAGTATGGGAATTCTAGTTTGTTGATTTATTAAACAATTATTTTTAAAATCAATAATAAAGTTAAGTTTTCGAATTTCACTTAGACTTAATATGCCATCGAAAAATGTATGAAAATCAAAGTAAAAATGATATTTTCGTTAGTTCTTAATTCTTGTGGTGCAGAAAATATTTGCCTTAAAACGTACAATTTTTTCGCCTATTCCTGTTCTTATTTTACTTGGGAAAGTGAATATTTTTTCGGGGAAGTATTTTTCGGCAATTATTGGTTGCAACATGGATTGAGATCAACCGGTGTCAATAAGAAGTTTCATAGGTGGATTCTGAATTTGAATATATGGTAAATTGCTATTTATTTCTGTATGCATTTCGGTAAAGGTCATATTCGATCGTTCTTTAGGCCCGTGTTTTGAAAATTTTCGTAATGATCGATTGGGTCGCCAAAACCATCGTAAGGTTCATTATTTGGTTTCGCGTTAAAATAGTCTTCTCCGTGGTATTCGTAAAATTTGGGTTCTTCAGTTTCAAATAATATTTGTGAGGTTTGGCCTGCGGCCTCATTATTTTGTTCGATTTCTATATTTTCTGAATTATCGCATTGATTTTCGATTTGAAATAATTCTTGTGATACGAAATTACAAGGACCGTTTGCTCTAAACTGATTGTTTTGGTTATTTCCTTGATAGGGTTGTCTTACTGTTAGATTTCTAGAAGTTGTTGACATAGGTTCGGGTTTAGTATTTGGCACTTGCCTTGTAGGCTTAAAAACATTTTTTGGTGGTCCAAATACTTCTCTATTAGTAGGGAAGCGTCTTGGCGGCAAATCTCTGGGTTGTATATTTATTGGCTGACTGGGAAATCTATGATTTTGATAGTTATTACCATGATATTGATTATTTGGAAAATAATTATTTTGATATCGGTTATTAATTGGTTGATTGAAGTTTGGTGCTACTGCTCTGTAGTTCATCTGATTTTGAGGTCTACGCGTAAAGTTTTGCTTAGGTACATAGATTTGTTGTGAATTCTTATGCTCACTTTGTGGCGGAGCCCTAAATAAATTTTGCGTACACTGAAAATTTTCTTCTTCGGTGATTAGTGTTATTGCGGTCTCTAAATCTGTGGGATTTCGTAAACGTATTATGCTTTGCAATGGCCCGTTAAGGCTATGAATAAAAGTGCGTAAAGTAATTTTTTCATATTGAGTTAGATAAATTATTTTGGTTTGGCTTCGAATAGTAGCCTCGGATATTAATGTTAAATTTTGGGCAAGTTGACTCCTTAAAATTTGTAAACGTCTGGCGAAATCTAAAATGCTTTCACCTTTGTTTGGTCTAGCCAAAAAGAGATCCTGCTCTAAACATTCTAAGCTTCTATTATCTCCGAAACAATTTTGAAGAGCATTTTTAATCAAGTTCCAAGTATTTAATTCATTACGGCAACCTACTAACAATTGAGCTCTACCAATTAATTTGGTTTGGATTACGCGTATTAGATAATTTTTTAAAATCGGATCGTTAGTTTGACCATAGGTCGTTTGTATAAAATCACAAGCAGAAATAAAACTTGATAAGGTGATTGCATCACCGTCATAGTTGGGGATAATATCTACGTACATTTTCAACATACTTAAATTAGAAGTTTGAGGGGCAACAACCTGCGGCTGCTCTTGCGCATTTGCCATTTTTGGTTTTTTAGGTTTTATTGAAAGTTTCTTGAAAAAATCACAAACGAGTTGATCTACGTCTATTTCGTTATTTTCGCTCATAAAACTCTAATATAGCCTGCGACTGTAAATAATAAAGAGAGTAGATATAAATACTTTTTCTTAAAATAATTTCACTTAAATAATAGTAAAACGATAGTTTATCAATAATTAATATTTGAAAAATTATTTTTGCAATGTCTCTTTCATTCACAATTTTCTTTGTTTCCACTTAAAACTACAGGATACGGCCTATTCGGGGACGATCCTGAAAACTAACCTACGAGGTTTTCCTAAACAGGGAAAAATGTGAAAAACAGGATAAACACTTGGCTTACCAACGTCCTCCTGTCTGCACGGTGACGCTCCTCTCGTCTTGGCCTGATGGACACTGCTGACTCTGCTTTGAGGTTCTTTGAGGATCAATGCCAAAGGATTAAAATCCACGTTCTCTGCGATCGAACCGGACCCGATGCCGTGAATTAATTCGAACCGAAAACTGCACTGATCCTACCGACTGCGCCAGTTAAATTTTACAAAGTCGAAAAACGGTTTTTAAAAAACCATTTATTCAGTGTTACAGGTTTAAGGTATAAAGAAAAGAATAGCAATTAAACAAGTTTTACATATATTTATAAGCTAAGTTAAAAATGCTGTATTGGCAGTTTCTATGGGAACATCCTCGGTATTCTCTTCACATAACTGGTAAACGTATTAATAGGTAGTTATTTAAATAATGAAAAAGTAAAGGTACACAAATTACTTCCAACTTCATCATTATCTTACTTAACAACCTTAATCACTACGTATAAGTACTTATATAACTTTCACATTATTCCCAACAAGTTCAGTACAAGGGCCAATAATAAGTAAGTAAAGCTAAAAAACAAAATAAATAAACATCTAACAGTTATTATATAACAACTTTTAATATTAATATTCTTCCAGAATTTTTCTTAGCTTAACTTTAAATTTTTTTTATATCTATTATACTTTTAATAACATGAATAATATACATAGATGAACAACTACAAAAAACATTAATTGTGATTATTATGACTGACCCGAGTTACTTTACAACCGTAACCGAGTGAATTCAGAACTTTAAAGCCACCCTGTAATGGAAAGACCCTCTTGCCTTTATCCTATTTTTTAAGTATTGTTCGTAGGATAGATGAACATGAAAGGAGTATAAGAAAATTGAGTCAAAATAATACCGCTCTTGCAAAGCACGCGCTAGACCTCATTCATAATTTTAATTTCGAAGAAGTTCAAGTTTTGGATTACGAACCAAATTACAGGAGAAGAAACATAAAAGAAATTATTCACATAAAGAAAAACAATAATACTTTAAATTTTAGAACAGATACCGATAACCTTAGTTGTATTTATAATGATCTTTTAAATTAATAATTTAGCATAATTACTTCAGTCCTAATTAAAAAATATCACCATTTTATAAATGAAAACAAAAAAATAAATAAAAAACTACAAAATTTTTGAATGTCTACAAAAATACACCTTTGTTATCGCCAAATTGAGTCTATATAGGATTAATATTTTTAGTATCGTTTTGAAATGCAAACAAGAATGTATTGTGAACCGCTTGCTGTTAAAGTTGTAAAAATATATACGTGCATTTTGGATACACACTCAGAAAAGGTATGTTTTTTATGATTAATTTTTCACTCGGACGTTTTTCTAGACATGTTTTCCTTGTAAAAAGATACTTGATTTTTGTGATATTTCGTATAATATGTATAACATTAAATGTTGGTCTCTTTCTGTATTGCTATGTATCGTTAATATTTTGTAATTCTTTATAGTCTGATGATGGTTAAATAAACCGAAACGTAACAAACCAAAAACAGGATTTTTTATTAATGACCGAAAACCCAAAAAACAAAAACCAGAATTTAGAGCTATACGGTCAAGAAAAATATTTGTATTGTAATATTATTAAATAATTACCTTTGGAGCTAGTAAAGCCTAATGATGATGATGTCACACTCTTTGAAGTAACATTTGGTTTGTGTCCCCAAAGAGCATCTAGCTCTCCAAAATACACAAAATGAATTGTTTCTGCCCCATTTTTTTTTAATTGTCTTTCTTTTTTATGAACCTTAATTTAAGATACTTTACCCTATCTTTGACCTGAACATTCGTATATCTGCCAAGTTGCTCCGCAATATTTTTGTAAATCACATCATTTTTAATTGTGGTCGACACAAAATTATTTTCATTAACTTTTAACAAATTAATTAAGTCAAGGATTTCTTCCCTTGTCCACTTATTTTCTTCTTTTTTTTTTTGTTGTTTGGAGGGGATGCAACTAGTTCCAAATGGGATATCTGTGCTTTCAGTTCCTTGTTCTCAGGTACGGCATCTTGAAAAAACTCAATTCCAAATTTATCATGTAACTCTTTGTTCTCATCGGTCATTGGTATAAAGATCATCTTTCCAGCTAAAAGAAAAAAAATAGTTAAGGTATGTATATAGGTAAGAGTTTTTAAATATATTTTCAGATTAAAACATACTTAGCTTAGCATTAACAGGGCCTTTTGGCGAAACCTTGAACTGATAGATCAATTGAAGAATGAATTTTTTGGAAAAAGAATGAAATTAGTCAGACATAGGCTCTTGAACATCGTCTTCATCATTTTCATGAAACCCAAATTCAAGAATATTCTTGGCATCAGACTGTTTTTGGGCTTCTTCCTCAGTTAAATCCAAATTTCTTGCTAGCAAACTCAATGTGGATAGAATGGAATTTCCAATAGTTGTGCTACCGGATGTGTTTTTGACTAGTGTGTATAGCAATGATGTGTGGATAATGTTGATTGCTGCATAGTTGTCTTCTTTTTTTTTAATTTGTGCCTTTCTTGACTAAGTTCTCATTGTCCTGTTTGATCTCTTGTACAAGTGAAATGCTGTTCTAGGGTTTCTTGTTCCATAATCCAGGGGTTCCCAAACTTTTTCAGTTTGCGGCGCACTTACAGGTTTAGTATTTTGTCAGGGCGCCCTCACTCGCAATATGTATACAGTCGTGTCCAAGAAATTGCTGCATACGTACAATGTATAAATAAAGTATGCACTTTACAACTTGCCTAGCAAGACACAAACGTTGTACTGTACAACTTTCTATTAAACGCGGTTGTACATATATTGACACATAGTTACACAACACATAAATGAAAACAACTCCAATCTAACGCTCAAGAATACATTTATCATCATTAAAGAAAAAAAATCAATATGATGGGTGAGCTTGGTGATCTCCACACATTTTTTCAAAGCGAGGAATAATAAATAATAAATAATAAATCCTCAAAGAATTTAGAGTTATACGGTCAAGAAAAATATTTGTATTCTAATATTATTAAATAATTACCTTTGGTGCTAGTAAAGCCTAATGATGATGATGCCACACTCTTTGGAGTCAAATTTGGTTTGTGTCCCCAAAGAGCATCTAGCTCTCCAAAATACTCAAAATGAATTGTTTCTGCCCAACTTAGAGTTGGATATTTATTTTTTACGGTTACCCAAAACTCCACCAAATCGGAAGAAGCGAATTTTGTTTTAAGGCTTTTGTCGCAAGAGAGTTCAATAATACTCTCTTTTTCTAGTGAAGTGAATTCTGGTGGACATTGTGCATGGAAAGGATCGTGGATCCAAGCAAATTTTTCGTGTTCCGTGAAAAGGGACAGCAAATATTGAGAGATAACGAACTCATTAGAGGCTGAGAATTTATGCAATTCTGGAAAACAATCTTGACCGCCATCTTCATTAATTTTTCTTGCCCACAACTGCAGTTTTTTCCTAAATGCTGTAATTTTCTCTGATAGTTTCAAGATATGCATGTTATTGCCTTGCAGAGACAGATTTGAGATAGTCAGCTTGTCAAATATATCGCATAAATATGCCAGTTTTAGCAAAATGTCGGGATCCTCAAAGTATCTGCAGCTTGCATGACCTTCCTCTTCCAGAAAAGTGCGGATTTCTTGATGTAGTTTGATTGTACGGGATAAGACGTTTACACGTGAAAGCCAAATTTTGAAGAGTCTGGTTCTTAGCGGCCTAGTTTTTATATAGTTTACTACGTCTATGATACGTTCCATAACCAAATTCAATTCATTGCTCATCGACTTCGATGCAAGTGCTTCCCTATGAATAATGCAATGGGTCCACATAGCACACGGTGCTTTACTGCGAATAAGCGCTTGCAATCCACCATAACGGCCAGACATTGATCGAGCGCCATCAGTACAAAGTCCAATACACTTCTCCCAATCTAAATTATTTTCTGTTATAAACTTGTCAAGAATTTGAAACAAGTCTTGAGCCTTTCCGCTTACATTGATGCTTTTGTAGAAAAGAAGGTATTCAACAATAATAATATCATCCAGGAGGCGTACGTAACAAATAAGGTGTGCATCTTTATTACTGTCAGTAGCCTCATCAAGTTGCAGACCAAATTCCTTGCCTTTCATTTTCTCTATCATTTGGTCATTGAGATCCTCAGCTATATGATGGATTCTTCAATTAATAGTGTTGTTAGATAAAGGTACCTTTGAAATTAGTTTTCCCGCTGTATCTCCTATCATAATATTAACCATGTCGACAGCAGCCGGTAAAATAAGTTCTTCTGCGATGGTATGAGGTTTCTTGCACTTTGCCACCTTGTATGCCACTTTGAAAGAGGATAGCAGTGCGTTGCTAGGTACTGAAGCTTGTTGAGTAAACACGTTTTTTTGTTTTTGTACATTCTGCAACTTTCTTGTGAAAAATTCGTGTGACTTTCCAACTATCGTAGGATGAATGGTCTCGAGATGTCGTTTTAGCTTACTTGGGAGCATATTTTCGGCCGCTAGAATTTTCAAACAGAGCACACACTGCGGTCTTTCCTCGTGATTTACTTCTACTGAAGTAAAACCAAAGTTTAAATAGCTATCATCGTATTTGCGATGTTTCCTTCTTTTTACTCCTTCGTCACTTGTCGATGCTTGATCACTCTGTCTTGATTTATCCTTATTTTTATTTAATAAAAATCTTTTCATTTTGTAACTAACTTTTTACGAAAAGACAAAGCGCACAATTAAAACAAATCAACCGACCCGATATTGGAACGTTTATGTGTCCTGAGCTCGTAAATCACAAATCACAACACTTTGTTTGTATCACTACTAAAACTCTCTATTACTACTTTTATTTATCTTAACAATTCGGCCACTTATATACTGTCAACGAGCGCTCGAGAAAATTTTCGTCGACGCAACGCGCTAGTCGAATACGGGCTTCTGGAAATTCTAGAAACTTGCCCTGCTGTCTTGTTCGATTAACAGCGAATGCGGCGCCTGATTACTCCTCGCGGCGCCCACTTTGGGAACCACTGCATGGCATAATCAATTGTCCATGATCTTTCGAAAACACCACCTCTGCCTCTCTCTCTCTCTCTCTCTCTCTCTCTCTCCTTGGAATGGATTTTCGGGAACTATACTGATCTTTACACTGAATAACAAATCCTGAGTTTTCAGCGGCCTAGTACCTACAATTTTGCGAACTCACGGTGCCGTTAGAAGTAAAAGTAGCTTCATCTGAAAATAAAATTGTCCTTGGAAAATTAAAGTTTTCTTTGACCATACCCTGAAACCATGCACAAAAGTAAAAACGCGCATCATAGTCTCGATCTTGTAACACTTGCACAAATTTCGGTTTGTACGGGAAAAACTTGTTTTTCTTTAATATTCTTCGTATCGATCGCTCTTCGATATTTGTCACCTCCGAAATATGACTAACTGCAACTTGCGGTGTTTCTGAAACTGTAAGTAGTACATCCAAAGCATTTTCATCATTAGTCACCGTTTTCTCGTGAGGTAGTTTGTACTGATTTTCTACACTACCAGTCTCCTTAAATTTCTTCAACAAGCGCGTAACTGAGAGTAAGTAGATTTTAAGGTTATGGGAC
This sequence comes from Polydrusus tereticollis, assembly GCA_963920685.1. Classification (NCBI taxonomy): domain Eukaryota; kingdom Metazoa; phylum Arthropoda; class Insecta; order Coleoptera; family Curculionidae; genus Polydrusus; species Polydrusus tereticollis. The sequence goes on from OY987332.1 coordinate 91,643,116, forward strand.
ATGCACATCCGATCCCCTAGAAAATATTTTTCGATATTCCGCTCATAAAATTTTTCCCATATGTTGCGAACGCCGGTCACTGTATATAGTGTGAAAAAGAAGTATGAACTACCCTTAATATTTACGTTATTTTTAGTTTTTAAGAGGAACTCTCGAACACGTCAATTTAGTTTTTTAGTTGCCTACTTTTTGACTTGATTCGTTTGTTTTTTTATTAACAGCTGTCAAATGTGTGACGTCATCGACATTTTTTTATTGGCTACATACTATTATAGTTTGTAATAATATATCATTTGAAAGTTCTTATTTTACACAGTATGCTTCTAAATTTTGGCGCAATTCTGTCAGGCTATTTTAAAATCGCAACTGATGAAAAATGAACAAATAATTTATTTACCAGAGTAGCTGACCAACTATTTTGTGTTCTTTATTTTTTTTTATTGGAAATGTTTTTTTTGAATGTGTTGTAGTTTAACGGGTAATTGACATTCGCAGGAAATTTAGTGACAAAAAAAATCGATTTTTTGATTAATTTAAAAAAACGGTTTTATTCTAACAGTTTTTATTATAACTTTTTATTTGTTTTAGAACCTAGACCAACTTAGGATGTACAAGTTGAAACTGAACAGCCGAATCTACTGATAGTCCATTTAGCCCTCCACTTACGCCTACACAATCTCCTGCTCTGGTAGGCCCATCAAAATCATCGACGAAACGACAGAATGCATCAAAGAACGATTCATCTCAATCCTCTGATTTGGCTAGCGCTTTGACAAATTTCATTAACATCAGAGCACAACCACCGAACTCCGTCAACCAAGACACTTTACCTTGCCCAAAACAAAAACTAATGACGTTTTTTGATAATATTAATGAAAGTATGTTAAAATTTTCCGAGAAAGATCAAGCAGAAATAAAAAGAGATATTGTTAATCTTGTGAACAAAAAAGAAATTGACTTACTTTAAGCAAAAGAAGATAATATACTAACGTCTCGTCCAAGTCCCTAAGACTCATCACAGCACACTGGATGCAGAGAACTCCTCGACAAGCATTAAATCATTCTCACTCTCAAGATTTTTTTGAAGTACAACCTAACAATCAATTTATTAACTAACCTGATTACTCCTCGCGGCGCCCACTTTGGGAACCACTGCATGGCATAATCAATTGTCCATGATCTTTCGAAAACACCACCTCTGCCTCTCTCTCTCTCTCTCTCTCCTTGGAATGGATTTTCGGGAACTATACTGATCTTTACACTGAATAACAAATCCTGGGTTTTCAGCGGCCTAGTACCTACAATTTTGCGAACTCACGGTGCCGTTAGAAGTAAAAGTAGCTTCATCTGAAAATAAAATTGTCCTTGGAAAATTAAAGTTTTCTTTGACCATACCCTGAAACCATGCACAAAAGTAAAAACGCGCATCATAGTCTCGATCTTGTAACACTTGCACAAATTTCGGTTTGTACGGGAAAAACTTGTTTTTCTTTAATATTCTTCGTATCGATCGCTCTTCGATATTTGTCACCTCCGAAATATGACTAACTGCAACTTGCGGTGTTTCTGAAACTGTAAGTAGTACATCCAAAGCATTTTCATCATTAGTCACCGTTTTCTCGTGAGGTAGTTTGTACTGATTTTCTACACTACCAGTCTCCTTAAATTTCTTCAACAAGCGCGTAACTGAGAGTAATGCAAAGTTTTATCAGGATGCCTTTCACAGAATATTGCTACTGCCTCTCGAGTACTATTGTAATTATCCCCACAAATTAAAATAAGTTCTATTTTTTCTGCGAGGGATAGTGATGGGGGCATTTTAAATCCAAAACTTAATATTTAAGTAGAAATAGTTAATGAAATACTTCACAAAGCGAAAATACAGAAATACCATAAATTTGTCAAAATAATAATACAATTATGTAGAACAAAATGGCAGATTTCTATTAGAAGTGTCTTGTTTTAATTGCAACGCCTACTTTGTCAATCTTTTGTTTTTCATATGCATGAGTTGTTGTTTATTTGACTCAATAAAATAATTTTAATTTTATTAGTTTTTAGATTTTTTTTTAAGTTTATCTGCGAAATTCAAAATTCTGTTTTACGGTTATAAATAAAATTTGTTTTGGATTAATGAATTTAAGGATTTCTTAAGATCACAGATTATTTCGATATAAAAAATATCGATAAGGTTTATTAGAAATAGACTATTGCAACAGCTGGCATCCAAGTGTAAACGAATTTTTTGAATTATTGCTTCAAATTGTCAGAAAAACAAAAGGATGTTTCTAGTTGTGTTTAACAGAAGTGAGTTTTACTTTAATGAAGCTATCAGAAAGGAAAAATATGGAAATTTTTAATTCGGTAAAAAATATTTACAAAAAAATTCGATTTTATGTTTTTTCTAGTAGATATCCCAAACGTTGTATGTAAGGTTCTAATGGAATTCTAAACATTTTTTATTCTTGGAATTTTTTCGATATCTCATTAACTAATCTGATTTCTGATGATTTCATAATCGTTTCTACAACTTTCCCGCCTTACCAGTGGTCACGTGACGTATGTCAAAATCGATTTTAAGGTTATGGGACATGCACATCCGATCCCCTAGAAAAGATTTTTCGATATTCCGCTCATAAAATTTTTCCCATATGTTGCGAACGCCGGTCACTGTATATAGTGTGAAAAAGAAGTATGAACTACCCTTAATATTTACGTTATCTTTAGTTTTTAAGAGGAACTCTCGAACACGTCAATTTAGTTTTTTAGTTGCCTACTTTTTGACTTGATTTGTTTGTTTTTTTATTAACAGCTGTCAAATGTGTGACGTCATCGACATTTTTTTATTGGCTACATACTATTATAGTTTGTGATAATATATCATTTGAAAGTTCTTATTTTACACAGTATGCTTCTAAATTTTGGCGCAATTCTGTCAAGCTATTTTAAAATCGCAACTGATGAAAAATGAACAAATAATTTATTTACCAGAGTAGCTGACCAACTATTTTGTGTTCTTTATTTTTTTTTTATTGGAAATGTTTTTTTTTGAATGTGTTGTAGTTTAACGGGTAATTGACATTCGCAGGAAATTTAGTGACAAAAAAAATCGATTTTTTGATTAATTAAAAAAAACGGTTTTATTCTAACAGTTTTTATTATAACTTTTTATTTGTTTTAGAACCCAGGCCAACTTAGGATGTACAAGTTGCAACTGACCATGAAGCCGAATCTACTGATAGTCCATTTAGCCCTCCACTTACGCCTACACAATCTCCTGCTCTGGTAGGCCCATCAAAATCATCGACGAAACGACAGAATGCATCAAAGAACGATTCATCTCAATCCTCTGATTTGGCTAGCGCTTTGACAAATTTCATTAACATCAGAGCACAACCACCGAACTCCGTCAACCAAGACACTTTACCTTGCCCAAAACAAAAACTAATGACGTTTTTTGATAATATTAATGAAAGCATGTTAAAATTTTCCGAGGTAGATCAAGCAGAAATAAAAAGAGATATTGTTAATCTTGTGAACAAAAAAGAAATTGACTTACTTTAAGCAAAAGAAGATAATATACCAACGCCTCGTCCAAGTCCCTAAGACTCATCACAGCACACTGGATGCAGAGAACTCCTCGACAAGCATTAAATCATTCTCACTCTCAAGATTTTTTTGAACTACAACCTAACAATCAATTTATTAATAGGGAATTACAGAATTACAGAATGTAGCTAAAATATCTACTGATTCTTTTCTGCCAGGAAAAGTTGTTCTGCGTATTTCTACTTTATTTAGATAAATTAATGGCTACCACTTTGTGTTACCTTTTTAAAAATATAAGATTAGTTTCACCTTCACTGAGTAGGTACCTTAAAATAAATTTAAAAAAATACAAGAACGAAAAAAATGAATAAGTTTTACACAGTGGCAAATATTATTTTTTTTATAAATACATTTTAGGCACAATTTAAATTTTCCGATGTCTTGCCCTTTCTTACTATTTCTTGCTGCAATGGAGCTGCCCCTGTTGTATCGAAGTAACTGCAGAATATATCTCTTATATTTATAGCTGGTTCAGTTGAATTCCCACCCATTCGACGAAGTCCACATGGTTTTTAAGGTAGGGAAGATTTTTGTTCCCGCTGTAGTTCTTGATCCAATCCTATTGCAGATGTATCATCTCGATGGCAACATCAGATATGTCGATTTTTCTCAATTTCCAGGAGAGCAAGTTAAAGTTTTAAAGCTACGTGTAAAATCAGTGGCATATATAACCATGAATGTATTTATGTAAATGGCCTAAAGATTATGATGTATTTTGGTAATGCATATTGAAAGTTAATTTTATGCACTGGATTTTTAGAAATTTTAGGATTTTTGAAACATATTTGGTTTTGTCAACTAAACTATGCTCTATATTTGTTGAAAATATACAAAAAGGAAAAAATAAAAGCCATAAGATTACGATATTAAGAACTTTTTTTAATTTAATACAAAAAAATATAAATTTAATCTTCAAAATCAGAACCTGGGTTATCTTCTAGTTCGTCAAACTCTCGTGCTCTGCCAGTTGTTGGCAAATTTTCATAAAAATTATGAAATTCTTTGTCAATAAGATTTAACATTGACAAGAGGTCTTGTTTTTTCTTTGGGTTAATTCCTAACGGACCACTATATGAGAGAGGAACAGCGATAGTAGCTGAGTCGATTGATGGCCTACCTCTGGTTTTGCCTCGTCTCAGATCTAATTATTTAAATGGCACTTGTTCGTCAAGAGTGTACTTAAACTGGATAATTCCAAATTCTTTGGTAAATCTGAGCCACTTGATCTTTAACCAGGAGACTTTATTACCATCAGTATCACTCGTTCTTTTCACTAGCATTTTCCCCAATAGTTGTGAAAATGCCAGAAAATCTTCTTGGGTCATTTCGACTACGCTAAATTTGGATTTACCCCTAAGTGAGCGTACAAATTGCAACCAGTCAATCACGCGGAACCATTATTTTGAACTCATTTGAAATGTGTTTTTTACTTCTCTCAATTTTGGCATAGTCACTGTCACATTCGAGGCGAGTGTGTCCTGGTAAAAGAAACTTTTGATCAATTACTTCAATCGACGGTTTATTAATAATGGTAAATAGAAACATTACCGCCATATTTATGTTGCGGTTTTGTCCCCCACAGGTATCAGAATAGGTCGTCACATGACGAACAGTATCAGGTAAATCGAGTAATTTCTTATGAATACATGAGGCAATCTGATCAGAACCTCTTCCGCCAATTACCTCGTGCCACATAAAGCAAAAAGATGATTCTGTTGAGCAACAGTCTCGGACTGTAAGATTAAAAACAGATAACAAACGCTTATAGTAAACAATGCTAGTTGTTAAAAACGGAGCAGGTAAGACTTGTTGCAAGTCAAATACCAATACTCTTTTTGATTCATCTTGTGTAGCTAAATGTTTGTCCTTTCTTTTACATTCATATGCCTCATTGGCCTCTTTAACATGTTCCTCATGAAGTTGATCGATTTCTTGTTTCTCCGTTTCACTATTTGCGCTCTTTTTTAAAGTCTTATATTCGTCACATTTCCGACAAGTGTCAATATAGGGTTGTTTAAACGTGTAACCAGTTTGTTTAAACACGTTACGGAAAACATCAGATTTCACAAACCCATTTCTTGACCGCTCTGCCTTATATCCTATATGCATTTGACGTATAGTTAAATGGCTCGGTAAAAATATTTTATTTGGGTTATCTCTTCGTGCATAATGACTCTCATGCCTAGGGTATCGCTCAATAAAATCTCTTATCACTTTTCGTTCTTCGATCAGCTTATTTGGAGGGACATGTTTTCCATCCATCTCCTGAAGCCTTCATTTTCGAAATAAGAAGATTTACCTGGTTATACGTTAAACCATGCACTAAAGAAAAAAATTTTTTGCACACCAATATCTTTTCGGTTGAATTGAATAGATAACTGATATATCTCGATCGTGATCTTTTCCACTACTTTTATACCCCTACCTTTCGCGTGATATTTGCATTTGACGTATGTCATGCGTTCGCACAATACTTGCTTGCGGATTTCGGGGGATTTCTGCCAGTAATTAGACCAAATTATATTCTGTTGTTCGGGGGGACATTTTTCAAAGCATTTTTTTTTACAACATTGCTGTATAGGCGTAAATTCTTCTGATGGAAATGAAATATCTTTTCGATTTTCATACGAAAGTCCTAACTGTTTTTTCCGTTTTTCTTCTTCGCGTTTTCTGACACCCTTTGTTCTTTTTCTATTTACCGTTTCGGTAGTACGTTCCTCATTACCAGACTCTTCGCTTCTAGAACTTTCCGATAGTTGGTAATTAATTACTTCATCTTCTTGGGAAATTGCTAAAAATAAATGAATAGCAATAAAACACAATTTACATAACAATTGTAAAACCTACCATCATGAGAAATCTGCTGAATTTTTCTGGTGAGTCTGTGAGAACCATCGTCTTCTGGACACCAATTGGGATCCTTATCTAAATCATCTGTATATCAATTTCTCCAATTTGAGGACTCGTATTGTCGTCCAGAGATTCTACGGACTTAGAAATAAGATCATGGTTCTCTAGGTTGCCACAAACCATTTCACACCCATCAGGATGTTCCTGTAATAATAAAAATAATATTTATAATTTTATAAGTTGTTTTTTCTTACGAATAAACAATTTTGCAAACTGACAAAAAATGGGCGTTAAAGCAACTGTTTAAAATTAAAATACTATCGCTCTTATCTCGATTGACAAAGAACCCGCAAGGAAATATTTTGAACCTACCATATCAAGCAAGTGGTCGGAATCAAATATTGTTTTGCTTGAACACGGTGCCATATCAATTTCTTCAATTTGGAGACATTTATTATCTTCCAGAGATGTTACTGACTTAGAAATAAAATCATGGTTTTCTACACGATCTACACGATCAACACGATCTACACGATCAACACGATCCATCTCAGAACCGTCAGTATGTTCCTGCAATAACAAAAATTATATTTAAAATAATATAAAATATGTCAACATATTTTTTATACCTGATTCAATTTAAGGGCAACCTGAAGATGACAAAACCAGATATGTTTACATATATGCATTTGCCATCTTAGGAACTAAGTAGTATTTGGTTAACTTGAATATGTAACACACATATAAGTAAACATGTTTAGATTTGCCATCTTTCGGTATCAACAAATTTAAGAAATATATTAAGGAGCCTATATTTTATGTTAACATATATTATTTTGCCACGACACAATAACTATCAAAGTGAAAATGCACTAAGACAGTAAATCAATTATGAAACATATATGCTATTGCCAAAGTACAAAATCTCTGAATTCGACATATCTGGTTGTAGCCCCAAGAAAATACACGACATAGGAAACGTGCACACATGTCTGGTTTTGCCATCTTATAAATCTTGAAATTACAAACATAAAGGTATAAAAATCTTAAAATGGCCAAAAATCGACATATCTGGTGTTGCCATCTAACCACAATAATAATGCAGTATACATGTAGCTAATATAATCTTATCAGCATTTTCGGAGTTGACCTGAAGTCTACCGTAAAATATTCCGAATTTTAGAATATAAATACCAAATGCGATTTCTGATGTACGGCGAGCTCTTGAAAGCCTATAATTAAATATTTCATATTTATATCTACATTCTTGGACCTTGTGATTATGAGATTTTCTATTTATTCAGAATTAAATATTTTTTGTTTGGTAATTATTATTTCCTTAGTAATTTCTCATTATCCAAAAAAGAGAACCACGACTCCTCAGGCACAGTCTTCCGGATTTAGAGCACTAGGTCGTGAGGTCTTTAGCTTTATAAAAATTATGATTTTTCCAGATTTTTATTTGGGCGCCAATCAACCAAAGGGGTTGATAGAAAAAACAGATAGGTAGAATAGGAGAAAATGAACCAATAAAATCAAGAGAATTCCCTAGCTCCTGAAAGAAAAAATAAGCCAATAAAGCACACAATTTTAAAACATTAACAGGTTTATTTGTCGCATCTATTTATCAAATGGTTACAAAACGATGTGAATTTTCAACTTTTGAAATTCTTTACATGTATTTTTAACTTTATCGTTTGGTTGATCTACTTCTATGAGTTTTAAGTGATTAATAAAAGGTTCTTGAGGACAATGATTTTTCTTAATCTCGAAGCTCGATAAACCCTTCCTTTTTTTTTTTTAATTAATAGATTCTGAAGGGGACTAGGCTATTTACTTACTAATCTAGATAAAATATATTCTCAAAACCAATGACTCTCACCATTATGTGGCTCTTTTAATGGAGCAGGGACCAAAACAGATTTTTAGAAGACAGCAACAAAATAAAAACACGATGCAATCAACAATGACTCTCGTAATAGAGCAATAGCAATCTTTGTAAATCACGATATCATAGACATAGATCTAAAAACGCTCAAACCCTAAATAATCATAAAAGTAACTACCACCCTTGTATTAGGATGAAGACACCACAAGTAATAAAATATCACAAGACATTAATACGGAAATGACACTTTCACAGCTCAGCAGTAAGTTATTTCACTAATGGTTGGGAGCAAATTCAAATTCCAATCAGGATCTTGAATAAACCACCACAAACTAATAATACATAAATTTAGGTACGGACTTAAGGTTTGAATCAAAATTTTACATATCATGCAACACAATTATTTGTAAATGTTACAATAATTAACAAGGGAGATTAAAAGTAGTTCAAGGTAAGTACAGGGCTTATTTGATAGGCAACGGTGCTCTTTCGAGATCTTTGTTGTCCTATCTTTTTTTTTATAGGTAATATTGAAACGGAGTGACCTATGGGTCTGTAAAAAGGTTGGTAGCTGCTTTGCAGCAAAACAAACAATTCTGGGCTAAGGTTAAACAAAAAACGGTAGTTTCTACGTCAATTATTATTAATCATTCGGCTTAAATGCCATTCGAACAGTTCAAAAATATTAAATTCTTGGTAGAATTAGTGAAGAAGGTATTACACTTAGGAACCAAAATTAAAGTGGTAAAAATCAGTTACTCATCTTTTCAATTGCTGGTTTCTCTCACACGATGTCCTTCACTCGGCATCCCTCGCTGATGGTCCAGACAGCCTTGCTTTCAATCCACCACACGGCTATAAAGAGGCACAAATAAATAGTTCAGCTAGGCACACGACGTTTCCGTCTCTAGGCCATAGTTTCTAAATCGGCATCACCGGAAGTTGCTATCCCATAAAATGTCCAAATCTGACCAAACTGCCAAAATCCACAGCGACACCGTAGCTTCCAAACACGGCTTGAGATCCAATAATTTGGGAAAGGGTAGGATAATGTGGGGAAATTTAGATAATTTAAAATTAAATTGCATAAAACATTTAAATAGGCCGAATACTCCTGAATGAGTGAGATGAAAACATATTAAAGGGGTGTAGTAAAATGGACGAACAGGATAAAATAGATTCAATTAGGATCAAACCTAATAATTGAGTAATATCATCAAAAGGAAACGAGTAGCATAAAGTAGCATAAAATAAGATAAAACAGAATGGTATTGGGATAGGATGATTCAGAATAAAACAGAATAAATTAGAATGACTTAGGAGGACTTAGAAAAACTTGGGCAAGCTTAGAATAAGTTAGAAGCCTGTTGGGCTGGCTTCTTTATCCCTGTGGCCACAAAATACATCCCCATGATGGGTTTGTTTATTAATGAAGCAGAATGGCCTATTAAATCCAAATTAATGCGGCATTTATGCCTTTAGGACCAAACTTTTATTCACAAAAAACACTTGTGACCTTAACAGGATTTAGCGTTGAAAAGCAACGTGAAATTTGAAGACACCTTGGTCTCGCTGCTTTTACCGGTCGACGCGCGCAATTTGAGCAATACTCGACATACGTTCGGCGGTTTGTCCATCTAAATGCGTTGGGAGGGCATAGGGGCATGTCGTTACCTATTTATAAGAACGATAAGCAGTTTATTCCATTATTACGGGGTACGTTCAGTTAATTGAACTGATGCACTCTTCAGATCTTTCTGGTGCGTTATGAATATTAAATAAAAATTATTGGAACGATCAAAATGATCGTTACAACCTTCTGTTATATTTTAAAAGTGTTTTTTTTTTCTTGGGTATTAGGTCATTTGATAAATCAATTAAAAATAATTAAAATGAAACCATGTAGAGTCTCAAAAGTTTTGTAATTCAAAATAAAAATTATGTTTCGGCCGTAACGTGGGCTTTCATCAGATTTTGAACATCTGTAACAATAGAAACATGTATGTTTTAATTTTAAGTTGTCATATGTGAAAAACAATTTTTTTGTTTTGGATGATATTGAGATAATATGTTAATTACCTAGTGTATAGGAGTTCAATAGGTTATAGACAAAAATTATTACCTTGATATGAAAGATTTTCGTCATCTCACAACAAAACATGTTGGACAATTACACGTACGTCACAAACATTTTGTTTAAAATTACGGAAACAAGGGAATTAAAACTTTACAAACTTAAGCGTGGCCATGCTATGTTATCAACTGAAAAATTCTTTTTACTTTGGAACCTTTTTTTTATTATTATTAATTTAATTTAATAAATGGTGGCAAGTGTTACCATCTTATGGGCATGTACGAAAGTAGGTGAAAAGACCAACATTTTAGGTCAAGAAGGAAACAATTTTTTTAGTGTTGATATCTAGAGATCTGTAATAATGTATGGTTCTGTGTTAAAAGAAATCTATCTATATGAAGATATATGATTTGGTATGTTAGTTTTGATTAAGGAGGCTAGGTAGTAAAACAGATAGTATAATTTTTTAAGTTTTTGTTATTATTTTAATTTAAAAAAAACCATAGGGCAAGTTAGTTAATATGGTTGAAATATATTTTGCTGAAATTTTTTTTGTCGGTCTTTAGGTTTACACAGTTTTTGTTTTTTTGTATATATATCATCTCCAAGAATTCCCTTTTTTTGTTTTTTTTTTCGGTTTTTAGAATTTTTGTGTTTTCGAAATCAAAGTTGTGTTGTTAGTCCTGTGTGTGGTTAGTAAGGGCTGTCTTGTTTTTTTCATCGTATTTGTGGGCGTTAATTCTATTTTTAAGGTATTGGCCTATGTAAACATTATTGTAGTCTTTGACTTTTTTATCTTTGTTAATTTTGGATTTTAATCTGCTAAAATTGGTGTTAAGAAGGTTATGACCTTTATGGGTGACGGTGATGTTTTGGTTTTTACATAGTTTTTGAATATTTTCAGATAAATTGGGAATATATGGTAATGTCATGTATCTGTCTTTTTTGTTTGTTTTTAATTTTGTGTCTTTTCTGTTGGTTGGGTTGTAGAACTTGTAGCATTTTAAAAATCTTACTTACTTACCCTAATAAAATGCTACTGTGTTAGCTAATAAAAAAAGGATACAACTTTATACTACTGTTTATTTCCACCTTTTTTTTGCATAATTTATAATTTCATAAGTAATCTTCAATGTTGATTGAACTGAGATTCCAGTACATCGTAACTCTCACAGCGATTAGTTTTGGTTTCTGAAAATGTAAAATATTCAATAATAACTCGTTTTATAAACAATCCTATATAAGTTATCGCTTTACTTATTAGAATAGTTAAGATATCTTACCTGTTTATTTTCAGTCTTACGAACCATTTCGAGTAACTTTTTGGATATTTATATCAACTCCTGACATGGTGAACACGGAGATTGTGTTATGCCTTGCAAGCATAGTTGTAGAGGCTATAATTTACTCAAATTAATATCTCCAAACCATCTGCAATAAAAGATTGAATATTAAAATAATTTCAGTAAACAAATACATAACCTATAAATTCGAATTATGTAGTTTAATACTGTACTTTATTTATTAATTACCTGTCTTTAAATGTATCCATAATAGCCATAAATAGTTATAAATATCTATCGTATTGTTTTAACAAAGTTTAATATTTCGTTTTCAATCTTATTTTCTAAAAATCGTTGAAGCTGATTGGTCAGGTCACATTCGCATTTTTGCCACTACAGCACAGAACAATAAAGGTTAGTTCAAGGTGTCACGACCCCACTAAGTAAAGTCCATCTTCCTAATTTGTTTTCTATGGTCTGCTCGCTGCTGACAACTTTGTTATGTCAAATATCAGATGTTTCCGGTGCGAGAATTTTCGAGCTTTTTCTAGATTTTGTACAAAACAGGAAGTTAATTTTTTATATCCGAGGTTATAAATAGGAGAAAAGGACGCTTAGTCGACGCATTTCGCCATAGCTACACCTTCAAGAAAGGTAGTCCTTTAGTGCACTTTATCCAAGTGTTTGGAACTCGGATGTGTAATGGCTGTAATTTCAAGATCAAGGAACTAAAGAGAAATTCCTGTAGGATGCTCTAAATAGAGAACATTAGGACCTAATAACCTGTAAGTTTTTACTCTGCCTTTTTTTTAAAAAAAAAAGCCATGTGTGGCCTCGTTTTTCTCTCCTTGGTTTCAGCGTTCCTCAATTTCAACTATGTAACTCAAATCAAATTCCTCAAGCAATTCCTCAATCAACTCAACTCCTCAATCAACCCTCTACATTAATATATATCTTTAATTCAACTTCAATATCAATCAATATGTTTTTTATTTAATCATGGTTTAAGAAGAATAGATAATTTTAAGAAGCCAGTCAGTTTCACTATGTGGTAAAGCTTCAACGTGTATTAATTGGAACTTCACCTCTACCTTGATGCTAGGAAAAAAAGGATGCATGGTATCTGCATAGCCTCGTGTCGCCGAAGATCACAGGGAAAAGGCCAGTTTTTAATATTATAAATTTTTACACCAATTTACCATTTACTAATATCGTCATTTCAAGAAGCTAAATTTAAATAAACTTTTCTTTAATTAAAAAATTAAATAACAGCTGTAAAAAGCATTTGGTACTAGAACATAAGATATAATTTTAATCAAGGTAATGCGCCCAAGAAAATTCTAGAATTTTTGCCAGCGTTTAAATCATGAAGTTACATATTCAATTATAGGTACCACCTGACTTTATTTTTTTGATCATATGTAAATACATTCAAATAGAATAATATACCTAGTGAAACCTGAATGGTAATTTTTTAAAATACCAATTTTTATTAAATGTGTTATGGGTATATTAATTCTTTTATTTCTACAAGCTCTATAGACATAAGGTTTCTGTTTTTACCTGGTATAATATCGTCTAAAAAAACAGTGGCGCTCAATTTTTAACATCTAGATAAATCAAAGGTTTAAATACAGTTACCAGCATGCCAAACCCACTCGAGTCTCATCTGAAGCTAGCGGAGGCCGTATAACAGTAAGTATGTTATAAAGAATATGACGCTGCAACGTGGAGCGAGTAATTTGATTTTTCTTAAAGGTCAAAATGCTTGGTGCTGAAACCTAGCTGTATTTAAAATCTTTAAAAATTTTCTTTAAAAATTTTTTTCTTTCAAAATAGAGCTTGAATATAATATTTTAAATTTTTACTATGTTTGAATGTGTTTACATTTTATTTGAGGAACGAGTGTATTAATACAGGTCCATTTTTGTATGAATATATCTTACAGGTTAAGATATAAATTTGGGTGTCTTTTAAATATTAATTTTTTTGATAGGTATTTTGATATCTTGATTTTTTATAGAATGCAGTAGCACTAGAGATCATTCAAGTTTGATATTTATATTGATTATTTTATTTGGCTTTAATTAAGTCTATAATGAAATAATTTTATATTATTTTGATTTAATTTTAAGTCTATGAAGACTTATATAATTTATAGGTATTTCTTATGACATTAGATGTCTCATATTATGTTATAGAGTGATCATAATCTATAATAATAATGCGTGGTAATTATTACCTTATATAATCATTGGTAAGGTGAAATATTTAATATTTTGTTACAATTGAGCCCTTGGTCAATGTGTAATTTTGCTTTTAATATTGTTGGTAGATGATACCTAAATTATGAATTGATTTATAAGTATTAAATACTATAAATTTTAATTTTGATACAGTTTATATTAAGGTATATTGATATTGATATTTTGATTTTTTAATTTGAAATTATTTATCATGGAGCCGGAAACTTTTCAAGTTAATCACTTACACGATTTTGAAGTAGCTTATGAGTTAGCAATTCGTAAAACAAAGACAACACGAAATCTTTCAGATCAACGAAAAATTCTGAGACGGTTATTAAGTAAAGAAAAGAATCAACCAGGTGGTATGATCGATTTGACATCATATATTTTTGATTTTGAGAAAGAGCAGACAGAAATTGAAAAAAGCTTTTATGAAATTACGGAAGCCATTATTGACTTTTTAGATAGTGGTGATCAAAATGATACTCTTTTTACAAGAATTAAATCTAGAATCTCTCATGTTATGTTACGTACTAAAAACTTGGACAAAATGTTGCATATTCCTGATACAGTAAATTCCGAAGACAGGCTACGTGTTGAAAATTATTTTAATGAATCTAATGCTACCTCTTTGAAACTTGAAGACGATATTTATGATAGTATTAAAGTACCTAACACTACGACTGCGCAAACTTCTAGTCAATCTGCTCCTGTTATTAATGTGGCTGCTCCTATTGTTACTTGCTCTGGCAATTCAATTCCAATTTCGGAATGGGGTGTTACATTCAATGGTGATGCTAAGCATCTATTTTCATTTTTGGAACGTGTTACTGAGTTGGCGCATGCGCGTAGGGTTTCGAACCTTGAACTTTTTATAGGCGATGCATTTGCATGGTATCGTTGCAATAAAAAAAATTTAAATAATTGGGACGAATTGGTTGCTCTTTTAAAAAAGATTTTTTACATTCTGATGCGGAAGATCAGATATGGGAACAAATTAAACAACGTAAACAAAAGAAAAATGAGTATGTTTCAATTTTTATAGCTCATATGGAAACTTTTTTTAGTAGGTTGTCTCGTTCACCTGTTGAAATGACTAAAGTCAAACTAATTAGGCAAAATTTGTTACCTGATTTTATTAACCTGAACTAACCTGAACTATTGTAGAAAATTAGAAGAAGCCAATTATTTAAAAAAAAAAAATAAACCTCATCAAGTATCAGAACTTAATGAACAACAAGGAACTTCAAATTTTAATTATGGAAATAAATTTAAAAATGAACACAGAAATAATAATAACAATAAATTTCAGAAAAAGTTTTCAAATAATAACAATAACCATTCCAGAGGAACTACAAATAAAAATGAAAATAAAACAAATACTCCTTCAGAGAAAAAATCTATTAATTGTTTTAATTGTGGTGTAGCTAATCATACATATTATGATTGTGGAGCTCAAAGAAAAATATTTTGTTTCAAGTGTGGTATGGCAAATGTCAAGTCCAAAGATTGTAAGTCTTGTTCAAAAAAACTAAATAAGGAGGACAGGACTGGTCAACCTTATAACCCTCACTTAAAGACCAATGAATACAATGATAAATGTAATATAAATTTAAAAAGTTAATTTTTCGATAAAAATAAATGGGATAGATGGTTAAAATTAGTTTCTGATTTTTATAAAAATTCCAACTATTCGAATGAACAAATTTCTCCCATTTTTATTAAAAGGCAAGCTGATATTCGACCATATATTTCTGTTAAACTTTTTGATCAACATATTACCGTTTTGTTTGATTCTGGAGCAACTACATCAGTTGTTGGTTCTGCTGGAATGAATATCATAAAAAAATTTAAATTAAAAATAAATTCTGATTCTTCTCGAAATATTTGTACAGCAGATGGTTCAGAAAAAAAAGTAATCGGTACTGTAGACTTACCTATTTATATTAACGATGTGTGTAAGATATTGAAGTGTTTAGTAGTGCCATCTTTACCACAAGCTTTTATTTTCGGGTGTGATTTTGCCAAGGTGTTTAGAGTGCTAGTGAATTTTGATAATGATACATGGCAAGCAAAAAGTGATTTAGCTCAGTGTAGTATAGATATAGTGTCTAGTGATCATGATAAATTTAAATTTAATTATTTGTATTCTCTTGATGATTTATGACAATGGCAATCTGTTGTCTTGGACAACAGGTTGTCACTATCTGCTGACGGTAGCTCTTTATGTGGAGGCACTAGGTCGTGGTCCAATACTTACACCTTCCCTTCGTCTTTGGTTGTCTTGGGCGCCACCTGGTTTGATCGATGTCCAAACCAGGAAAAATATACCGAATATCAGTTCTATTGGAAAATCTATGCAACAAATAAAACTAAAGCTTTCCCACACAAATAATAAAGTTTTTATTGAATAAAAAAGGGGTTTAGGTTTATTGTTATGATGTTAAATTGTTTAAAATTTAGATAAGTTTGAATCATAAAATGAAATGAATGAAAAAACAGCCTTTCTGGACGCAAGGATTTAAGTTGAAATTATGTATAACCTCGGGGAAGATTCTAGAACCTTTAAATATTTCGATGGTGTATGGTTACAAAAGCGGTACCTTTGTCAAGATGGCTTTACATAAAAAATTAGTGATGAACCAGCAGTTTATTTAAGTGTAGTGACGTACCAATTAAATTAAAAAGGCAAAATGCATTAAATTGAGGTTTGCTTTATACAAGCCTTTTAATCCCTCGCTTCTGCTGGGGCAGCTATACTGGACATGGACCATGTGGCTCCTGAAAGCTGCTCATGGTCGGCCAGGTGAAATCTAGTCCATACACAGCTCGTAACCAATTCAATTTGTTTTTACGTGGGCCAACCGGAACCTGGTAGCTCAAGGGCTATTTATGTGGATGATAAAATCCCATGTGGTGTTCCTAACCTATTCAAAGGTAAAACGGCATATTAGCCGAAACTAACCAAACATACAACCCCTTAAAAAGAATAGAAAGGAAAATTAACCCACTGAATACCCACAAAACGATAACTAAGAACAAAAGAAAAGAAAATAGCTTACCTCTAAAAGGGGGGTGAGACCTCGTGGTCTTTTTTAAAAAAATGGTCCAACGGCGACCTTCTTCTCTGGAGGTATTTTCAGAAAGCCAAAATGGAGGCCGCAAGATCTCCAAGTAAGACAGACCCCCTCCTCTAGCAAAATCGGCTGACTCAAGGCTGCCAGCTGGACATAAACCCCGACAAGGAAAATAAGAAGAAGAAGAGAACAGAGTGACAACATAAAGGATCCAAACGATCAGAACGAACAAGGGTCTGGGCCTTTACCAGAACCTAAATTACATAAGGAAATGAAGAAAGTAATTTTAAACAACCCCGTCTAAACATAAAATCGCCAAAAGTAGAAATGGACGGTCTGCGACTTGACCGAGACGCGAAACCGGAATTACATGGTTCACCTATGTGTGGCGCCTGATGCCATCAGCCACAGAAAACAGAAGTAGTGCGTTCGCCCCATATTTTGGCTAGCGTTATACAACTAAAGATGATACCCCACAAAATAAATAGTGGCAATTTTAAAATTGCTACAGATTTATCTCCTAAAGAACGCAAAGAAGCAGAAAACGTTATTCATTCCTTTAATGAAATTTCTCACGAAGATCAATTAGGGCGAACTAATAAAATAGCTTTAACAATTGATACTGGAGATGCAAGACCATTTAAGAAAAAACCGTTTCCAATGTCGCCATATATGCAAAGAATTTTGAACGACCAACTCGACGAAATGATCCAATTGGGCGTGGTTGAAAAAAGTAATTCTCCATGGTGTAGTCCAGTTCTTTTGGTAAAAAAGAAGAGTGATGAATATAGACTTGTATATGACGCCCGTGGTCTCAATGAAGTAACTCGTTATGACTCATATCTATTACCAAATGTGGACAGAATCTTAAATTCGCTTAGAGGCGCAAAATATATAAGTTCAATTGACCTAAGGAAGGCGTTTTGGCAAATTCCTCTTGATACAGCTTCAAGAGAGAAGACAGCTTTTAGTGTTATAGGAAGAGGTCAATTTCAATTTGTTACTATGCCTTTCGGTCTTTCAAATTCTGCACAGACGCAGCAAATAATGTTCGATTCCATGTTCGGACCAGAATATGAGCCCAAAATTTTCTCTTACATAGACGATATTATTGTTACAGGTTCCACCTTTGAAGAACACGTTAAATTATTGAAAATTGTTAAAGAAAAGCTTCAAGAAGCAAATTTGACCATTAATATTGAAAAATGTGAATTTTTTAAAATTTCATTAAAATTTTTAGGCTACGTAGTTGGTAACAGTTCTCTTAGAACTGATCCAGATAAAGTTGCTACAATGGTAAATTTTAGTAGGCCCAAGACAACCACTGAAATCAAAAGATTTACTGGTATGTGTTCCTGGTACAGACGATTTATTAAAGATTTTTCTACTTTAGTGTCACCTATTAACGATTTGCTTAAAGGAAAGAAAAAGGGACAACATATTAAATGGACCGATGAAGCGGAAATTGCTTTTGTAAAAATTAAAGAATTATTGGTGTCTGCACCGATTCTTGTGCAACCAGATTTTAAGGAGAAATTTACAATTCAATGTGATGCAAGTAATACAGGACTCGGAGGAATTTTAACTCAAGTTATTGATGGTGATGAGCGAGTAATAGCCTACGCAAGTAGATCACTTTCGCGCACTGAGAGGAACTACACAACTTTAGAGAAGGAATTATTAGCTGTATTGTTTAGTATAGATAAATTCAGAGCATATATTGAAGGCGTAAAATTTAATGTTATAACAGATAATTATAGTTTATTATGGCTGAACAATCTCAAGAATCCGTTAGGAAAATTAGTGAGATGGGCTGTCAAACTTCGTCAACTTACATTTGATCTGATACATCGTAAAGGTTCATTAAACGTAGTTGCTGATGCACTATCACGTATTACTTATGAAAATGATGAAGTAGCAGTTATTTACAACGTAGATGTTGACAGAATAGACCCGTGGTTTGACAATTTAAGATCTAAAATCGTAAAGGATCCTGATAAATTTTCTCAATGGAAAGTTGAAAATGATTTTGTTTACAAACATATTCCGTCACGTATGACTATGCATACAAGTATTTCAGAATGGAAAACATTAGTTCCAAAACCGCAAAGAACTGAAGTAATTCAGGCTTGTCACGATCCACCGACCAGTGGCCACTTTGGATTTTATAAAACTTTAAATAGAGTACAGGAGCAATACTATTGGCCTAAAATGCGTGGTGATGTATTAAAGTATGTTAGAACTTGTCGTGTTTGTGGTGAACAAAAAATGCCGAATACAGCAAGAATGGGACTAATTGCCATAAAACGAGGCTTCGTAATCACAACCACTAAATGCATGAAATGTTGGTAGTGCTTGGCTAAGAGTTGATCCTAAATAATCGTGTATCTTTGTAAGATTAATATATCTTAACGAATTATTTGAAATTTGACCAGTTTCCATCCAAACAAGCTTATTTTCTTTTTTAAATTGGTCAACATGCGCTAATGCAATAACTGCAATATCTGTATCTGCAGCTCGTATAACTATATTTTTGCAAACAGTTTTTGTTATATGAAAGAATATTTTACTATCGGCCTCTTCATGCTCACAATAGTATTCTTGTGCTATTTCCTTTATAACATGTTCGTTTTTCTGATAAAATTTATAGCAATGATTATCAATGGTTACATATTATTATATAGTTTTATTATTAATTATTGGGTAATAACAGTTATTTTCCCACTCTTTAACAAGATATGTCATAAGCGCTCGTTTGAAGGTATCCTGCCTCAAAGGTGCTAAGAAATTAGAAGGCCGTTTTTGGTTAGGTCCACTGATAACAAAATTTTCTTCTCGAAAAACTGAGGTAGCTCTTCTGTCCCGTTCAATATCTTTCAAGGAAGGTGTTACGATTTTATCAAAAACTAAATGTAGCTCATTATTTCCTTGTAAAGCACACAATTTAGCTAAAATAAATTTAGCTAAAGCCTGAAATGTTGTAGGAGGTTCATTGAGGAGATGTGAAAAAAAGAATCCGTCAACAATAACTGAATCAATAAAAGGTAGATCTTCGGGATTCGTATCAAAGCTTTCTATAATGTGTAATAGATTTGCTTTATTTGTCTTAATCATGGTACCATCTAAGTTACAGAGAGAAAGGGGCACTGGCGTTAAAGGATAAGTAAGAACCAGCTCAAGATCGATTTTATTATCAATTGAAAGCAATAACATTTTGCTAAATAAGTCTCTTTCCAGTTTTAATTCACAAATTGAATTTTTTTGACGAAGCGTATTTTTGACCCCTTCGTTGGCAAAGGTTTTGAGTTGAATTTTTTTGATCGGCCTTTCAAATCTCGTGATGTCCATGACACATTCTTGTATAAATTTGGAGCGAGAATTATTTCCATTTTCTAAAATATTTAACAAAAACTCTTCAGTCTTTATGTCAGCAGCTTTTCCGGTTGCAATGTTAAAGAGATGGTCGCTATCAACATTTTCAAATGGATTCATAAATTGTTTTACTGTTTCCTGTAATTTCTCAAGGGCCTCTTTATCTTTTCGCATCATTGAACTTTGAAGTTCATGAGAAATGTCTTCTTTTTTGCTACAGCCAACATCTTCAAACGTTTTTGAAACAATTGATGTACGTAACGAATGGCTTTGTACCCAACGCTGTTTAGCTTCAACTGAGTTGGTAATAAATGTTACTCCGGATGTTCTTGAAGCATCTGCATTTATAGTTTGTTCTAATGTCAGATCAACTGGTGATCGAGAAAAAGGTTTATCAGTCCTTTTTACAGAAAAACAACCATTCATAAATTCTGTCTTAAAGTTGGGATACTTATTTTCGAATTTCAGGAGATTATCGTGAAACTTTATTGTCCACCTAGAATAATAATTGGGCTGATTAAATATAAAGAAAATAGCTGACATTTTAAATAAAATCGATCTATATGCCTCAAAATCAGAAGTCCTAATGCTTCTGGATAAGTCTAAAAAATTCTGTATGAGATGTATATAGGTATACCAAAATTGCCCTGTTTTTCCATATTTACCATTTAATGTTTCTCCACAGTAGTTATTGTATTGTTTCAAAAGATATTCCAGTTGTGGTGAGACTTTTTCACGGTTTTTTTATTGTTTTCTGAATGTCGTCAAGTTGATCAATAATTTCATCGGATATAATATTGTCGTCGGTATGTTGTAATAAAAAACTTTTAAAATGAAGAATTTGAAGAGCAGTTGCCAGAAGAGTGTGAATCCTTTTACAGCGATTAAAGTGGGTACCATTAACAAATCCCTTAACAGATCCAGAAGCAATAAGTTCTGCTTCCACTAACACATCCACACATCCCGACTCCTCAATATATTTTCCCACAGCCTTAAAATATGCCATTTGGATGTGGAATGCTCCTAGTTGAATAAAGACGTTATCGTAGAATGGAGCCTCTGTGCTCTGAATCTGAAAGGCAATTTTTGCAATAGCTAGGTCATATGTTACTGTTATTACTTCTTGATTTATCTCACTAGCAATTTTTTTAGCCATTTTTAAGGTTTCGGCCACAACTGCAAAGGAAGTTGGCGACATGTTAATTTGTGGAAGATAATAAATTTTTTGACGTGGTGAAGAATCTGTATAAATTTGGGAGTTCCAGCCCACCCACATTGGTAGTTGTTTGCTCAATAAACTATGACTTATAACAAAAATATTGTCGAATTTCGAATTCACAAAAAATATATAAAGATAAAACGTTTTGATGTCACATTGCTAAAAAATATTACTTTTTAAATTTTTATATTAAATATCGAATGTTTTCTAATAAAATACAACTGGATATATAATAAAAGTAATAAACTATTTAAATAGTTTCATTAGCATTTTCTCCTAGATACATATTGAATTTGTAGGATTAATTGCTATAATATTATGCATACCTTTTTCCTTTTACAATTTTCTTTTAATAAAAAAAGTTGAATATCATTTACCAAAGTAATATTTTATTTCACCAATTCGAGCTATTTACATTGTTTATCAATAAGAGTGAACTTGTAACTTTGAGAGCGTCTGCCACAGGAGCTCTGCCAAATATTTCGTCTGTCATATTGTTTTTAGTTAACGTACTAATAGGAGAATACACCCACCAAAATTAATGTGTAATGCTTGTCGTTCACTTTATTGTAAAATATGCCACTTTGACAGACGTCTGCCAAAGTTAAGCTGTCAAATAAATCGTCTGCTTTCTTAAAATTAATAAATACCTGTGTAGTTTTATGTTATTTTACCAATTTGAGCTATTATAAATATTGTTTACCAAGAGTAAACTTGTCACTTTGACAGCGTCTGCCACAGAAACGCTGTCAAATATTTCGTCTGCCATATTGTTTTTAGTTAACGTACTAATAGGGGAATACACCCACCAAAATTAATGTGTAATGCTTGTCGTTCACTTTATTGTAAAATATGCCACTTTGACAGACGTCTGCCAAAGTTAAGCTGTCAAATAAATCGTCTGCTTTCTTAAAATTAATAAAGACCTGTGTAGTTTTATGTTATTTTACCAATTTGAGCTATTATAAACATTGTTTGCCAAGAGTAAACTTGTCACTTTGACAGCGTCTGCCACAGAAACGCTGTCAAATATTTCGTCTGCCATTTTGTTTTTAGTTAACGTACTAATAGGGGAATAAACCCACCAAAATTAATGTGTAATACTTGTCGTTCACTTTATTGTAAAATATGCCACTTTGACAGACGTCTGCCAAAGTTAAGCTGTCAAATAAATCGTCTGCTTTTTTAAAATTAAAAAATATCTATGTAGTTTACGTTGTTTTACCAATTTGAGCTATTATAAATATTGTTTACCAAGAGTAAACTTGTCACTTTGACAGCGTCTGCCACAGAAACGCTGTCAAATATTTCGTCTGCCATATTGTTTTTATTTAGAAATGAAAAGTTTTGTATTAAGTGTATAATCTTAACTTCAATGCAGAGCGCTTTCGGCCTTAAGCCATCATCAGTGCTTCTTTGTCAGGAACCAGGAAGGAAATACTGCCGAACAAACTTCAGTGGACATTTTCTTTAAAACTATTACAAAGAATACTACATAAAACACATTAAAATACTTGTATATGGGACGAAACTTTGGGGATGAACCACTAAGAGGTCATTTTAATTTTTATTGTAACATTTTAGCCGAAGTATTTTGGCGGTATGGTTTCTGATTTCTATTCTGATTTCTATTGTAACAACTTGTGACCGATGTCTGCGAATGAAGGGAGACCGGGATTGACGCGGGCTTTTATGCCTGCTACGCGACCTTGACTTTGTATGGGATTTTCTTTGCAGTTCAGTCTCGAGTTTAGCTAATCTTTTAGTTAAATTCTTAGAGCGAATATCAGATCCACTTGAAGATGAGCTTCTCCTTTTACGCTTTTTCTCTTTTCCTCTTCCCATAGTAGCAGGGTACTAAAAGAGAAAGCTGAAAAGGGATTAACGTGCGTAACGGTACGTAAACCACTAATCTACGTTCAGAATTGTATAAATAAGTGATGGTCTCTAAACTATCATATTAGCTATTCATACTCACGGTATCCTGCAATAAACGCGGGAAGATTCACCTTTATAGAGTAGAATTCACCAAATTTTACGGTCGCACTCCTCACGCTCGAAGCACAAGAAGCATAATGAAAGGCAGCTAAACGGACAAGGCTGGTGGGAGATCGGATGGACAGGACCGGATTAGTTACTTTTCGGTTTTTGTTCTTTAAACCTTGTGCTCGACAGCTGGAGACAGTGTATAATACAGTGTGTAATACTGAGGGCTGGACTTGAAATATAATAACATATTTGTGACAGTATTGAACAGAAAAATTTAGTTTCACTTAGAATATACAAATAACAATGGTATCCACTCGCGCCAAGTTCTGCCTTAAACTATTTTATTTAACATTACCTTATATGGTAATGTTATCGTTATGTTTACTAATTTAGTGCGTCTGCACTCATATATCACAAAATTTTACGGTGTCGAGGTCACGATTTTGTGGTGTCGAGGTCACGACAGTATATGTTAAGTTTGCATAAACATGAATCCAGTACTATTTTCAATAGTAAAACACGATTTGTTTTCTGTGACGTTTAGGTTTATTTTAATTTAAACCATCATCAGACTACAATAGAGCTATTTTTAATTGTGGTATTATTATTTTACATTAAAAATTTTTTTATTAACTATTGCCTAAACATACCTTAAGTTTCAATTAATGCACGCTTGGTTCACACTGTTAAACATTTTTGTGGAGTTGTTATTCCACCCGTATTTAAATTAAAACTAATTTTATTTTACTATTTTTGTGTTATCTTAGGTCTATGGTTATATACACTGGAAATTCCTATTTTAGGTTGGTAATTTTAATACCATTTGATGGAACTATTTGCATTTTATTATGTTCTTAGGATTTATACAAATTGGGTTACCTTCGTCTGCTTTATTAGAGTTGGAAATTCTTGTTTTTGTGGGTATTTTAAATCGTTTTTTTTTATTATTACATTTTAACTGATGAAAGAAATTTTGTTTTTTTCTATTTTTTAATTTTGTGTTTTATTGTATTATAAGGTTACTATATACACAGTTTAGGTTGTCTGTATCGGTTCTAAAGCTTAATGTATTGTTGTGTTTTTTTACATGTATCATTTCTTTTATGCTTCGTTTTATATAATTTGTTTATGTTCATTAATCCTATTTTTTAAGTATTGTTTGATTTGTCCGATATATGTTTGTGTACAGCCTGAACAGTTTTGTATATTAAATTTGTTTTACTTATTTGGATATTTCAGGTTTTAGTTTTGTGAGAAGCGTTTTTGTTTTATTGTTTGGTTTTTCAGCGATGTTAATTTTATATGGTTTAAGAACGTTTCTAATTCTGTCGGTAATTTCTGGTATAGTATTTGTAGAATTATATCGTTGATCTTTAGATTGCAATAAAACCCTCATTATCCCTTTGACCATAAAATAAATAAGGAAATCCCAAATTTTAAAACCTTTTCGAGTAGAGCCGGACCAGGTACATTTATTATAGGTACCTAAAACTAAAAATACCTGTCTATTTATTTTAAATTATAAAAATAAATCATGTGGTGTAGGTACATTTTCAAGCCGACCCTGATCCCATTTATTCAGCTTTGAAGAGGTTGAGGCGTATACAATAGGATTTAACCAGGTAGATTATTTATGGCAGTAAGAGTCAACGGTATAATTCTGCAAATAATATATATATGGCAGTGAGATATATTGATTTTGGTTATTTTTTGGATTTTGAGCCGTGGAGTTATATCGTCCCCTTAATACTACAACTGGGTAACTTAGAATTATTGAATTTTCAGGAGAGCAATTTTTAAGTTGTCAGTAAAAAAAAAAGTGATATAATAGAGCAAATCTGATTTATTTTTAGAAAATGTGGCAACTAGCTTTAATAATCTAAGTCCTTCCAATTAATAAATATAAAATTTTGTTTTTTTTTTGCTTATTTATCGTTTAAAGAAAGATATCTAGTTTTAGCAATTAAACTCCAAAAAATAGAAACATATATCTAGTTGTTAAATTAACAATAAATAAACATTTTTATATCAAAAAAAGTATTTATTCATGGTAGGTACAAAATAACAAAATGAACAAATTATTATTAAATCTGTTCCTTACTCGTTCTCACTTAGTTCGGATTCAAATCCTGGAAATTCTCCTCTAGAATCAGCTTCGTGAAAAGAAAGATTCTTAAAGTATGCTTTATTCTCTATAGGAATTAAGGGAGGTTTCGTTTTAAACAAGGACAAAAGGTCATTGCATTGTTCCTTTTTAATTGGTAATCTGCTCTGATACAATCAATTTGGTGTATTTATTGTTGCATGTGTGTTGCGTTTGATTTTTCGGTTGCAGTTAACAGCTCTAAATTCTTCATCAAAATTATCCTTGAATCTCATAATGAAAGGTTTGTCTTTCGAAAAGTTCATAAAGCTAATTTTCTGCCAAGCTACTAGTTTGCCATTTTCGTCCTTACATCTAAAAACCAAGTTTTTTTCTGCGTGGGTCTTCCAATCTAATATTTGCTCATGATCTATGTCATGAACGATGTAGGCTTTGTCACCCTTTCGCCTAGCGCATCTGGCAATTGTCTTCCATTCTTGCGGCGAGTATGCTTTGGCCACTCTTTTAAATTCTGTCGAAATGGCCGAGTGCATGGAGTCGCACTCCATTTTACTGTGCCCCACAACCAAAAACATAAGCTGTATGCTTTCCAAATGTTTAATTTCTTGGACAGCTGTTAAACACATACCTGCTACGTATTTGTTTAAATTTTGTCCTCCACATCTGTCGCTGAAACACTGAATTTGATTTACTTCATTTGGCAATGACTTGAAGTAGTTATACAGACAAGTAGCAATTTCACAGCTGCCACGTTTATCCTCAACCTCTGACCACATGAAGCAATCACCCTGCTTGGAAACAGTATTATAAATCGTAAAGTTGAATACTTTAAATCGTTGTTTATAAAACAGGGCGTTATTTGTTGGATCATTAGGCACAAGCAGAACTTGTTGAAGGTCAAAATTACAGCTGATGAGTTTCCTATCAGAACCAATGCCAACTGTCTACTTAACCTCTTCTCTTCACGAGCTCTATCTTTAGCTGCGATATAAGCTAAATATTCAGTTTTCATAGATATTTTATCGTTTGAAGGACAGTTATAGGCCATACAAACACGACATTGATCTTTTCGAGGTCGATGGAATCCAAGATTATATTCCTCTGAGAACACTTTTCTATAAATGGCGGAGCTAGCTATTGATGTTTGTTTTCTTTCTACGCAATCTTTTTTGTACAGGGAGTACATTATAGTGATGTTAAGGTCTGAGGATAAAAATTTTCTTTGAGTTTTCGAACGGCAATAATGTGAAGACACTACGGGAAATCTCTCAATATGGTTTCTCACACTTGCCAGAATTTCAGGTTCCGTGACCTTTTTTGTGTATTTGCCCCGTTTATCTTTTAAACTGGTATTTCCGTTACTTCTGTTTTGCATAGCAATGTCCACAACTCCTTTTCGGATTCCCAAAGTATTGACGAACATGATCTTACATACCTGGATTTTATCGGCATTTTTGGGTAGAAAGAAGAAAATGGTACTTTGACGTCTAGAATGCTTCTTGGTGTGCCACTTTTTATTTTTCTTTTCCGTATTGCCGTGAATAAAGTCGCGTTTTCTTTCATAGCAATTTAATTCGTAATATCTTCTAAAAATCGCTTATCTTTCTTCATATGAAAATTTTTCACTGCATTTACGTCTACAAGTAGGCGCACATGTATCCATCATTATAACTCCTGGCACGTGCTTACCCCTGGCAGAAAGGTATGCTTCGCCACGTTGTCTTCTTTCTTTTGCAACATTTCTTTTCCATTGTTTTTCATTTCTTTTTCTTTTTCTAGATTTATCTGTCCTAACAGGCAACTCTTCCATCTCACGCAAATTATTGTTGATGCTATTTTGAGAAGCAAAGTAACTATCGGAAGAGCTGTCGTCAGAATCTGGAATATACTCCGAGTGCTCAGGAGAATAAGGCTCAACATCAGATTCCAAATCATGAAAAACGTGAGAAGGACCAGTGTCGAATACATTGTATTCAGCTTCATTGCTTAGACCAATATGCCCTAAAAAATAAAAAAAAAGGTGAATTAGCCTCAAAGTAACTTATTGGAGTTTTCAAAAATTTTAAAATTTTAACAACATAAACGTGTACCTTTTAATACTTCATTCTTCGTAGTAGATTTTGGTAGGTCAGAGTTGATAAGGTTAGTTGACTGTAAGGGCATACTGACGGAATCATCTAGAAAAAATATAATTGTGTCTAGAACACCTGCTTAACTAATAAAATAGATTATTAGAAAAATAGAATACTAAATTATACCTATGATAAGTAAATGTCTAACACTTACCAGTAATTATCACCTGTTCGAACACGAACTCTTCCCCGCTTGATTCGGTATGAGTAACTGCGATGGTATCTGACGGCAGCGAGTTTTTATTTTCTTTTAATACTAAAAAAAATCAAAAATATACTCGTATGCAATAAAAATAATTTCATGCACGTTTTAATTATATATTTAATTTTTGAAATCGAAAAAATAAAAACATAACCTATAATAATGACGCCTACGCTTTTGCAACAATTACTAATAATAATGTTCAAAAATATTTACCTTTTATCGTTTCTGCTTGGCTACGTGCCAATTCTAATATGTATTTTCCTCTTTTAGACATTTTTACTGTTTTTATAACAAAACAACACTAAGGCAAGAACACAAATATCACACAACATCCACTATAAACAGTTGTACAAGTAGATATCTCCCTATGTATTTAGAAGGGTAACCGATAAGTCAAGATAGCCAGGCGCTCAACCAGATATCTTAAGTTGCGCAATTGTTGCATCAAATATTAAGAAGAATTGTTAGGCGCACAACTAAATATTTCAAATTAGACACTTGTTGTATAGGATTTTTGTCGAACTTGGAACATATATATTTGCGTCGTTTCATTTCTCGACTTTACAATGTCAATAGGAGTTATCTGGTTGTAGCATTAAAAAGAGCGCGCAAAGTTAAATGGGTACAAGTAGATAACTCAAAATCACAAAAATTTCAGTTATCCAGTTGTAGTATTAAGAGGACGATATATTTTATTTTGGGGTGTGCTCGGGTATGATGTTTAATAAAATAGTCCACGTTTATATGTACACTTAAACTGTAATTACAAGATTTACAAAAAACATCAGCGTGTCTCAAGAGTGCCGTGCGTGTATCGTGGCTAGTTGAGACGAACTATCCTTTTTCCCTTTCCGCTGCTTTTTGAAAAGTCCCAAAAACGTCGGCAATAAAACCTTTATGGGCGACCAGCTTATTGTCTGTCCATTTGTTTGGTTTATTTGCCCTCGTCTCCGGCTTGGTGGGTTATGGCGGCAGTACGGACGGTCAAGGTGCAATGACTGTTTTATAGCCCTTTCTCGGGCACGTAGGCCGCTTGACCAGGGGATGACAACATATTTTCTTGATCAATTAAAAATAATATTTTGCATATACCTATGTCCGCCACATTACCCCCTTACCAGTGACAACGCAAAGAGTAAAAGAAAAACGAGAAGGGAATGTAGTACTTCATCTTAGGCTATTTTAGCAGAACAATTACATAATTCTAGCATTTATTTGTACATTATGCCTTAAAAACTAATATTTTAAATAGCAATATTATATACGTGAAAGTAATATACCTATACAATATACTAAAGAAATAATAATATTGACTAATTCGCAAAGTATACAAAATTAGTTACTGTATATAAAAGTAAATTATAAGTACTTAGTATATGTGCACTCTTAGTTGCTTAATTATGCAAATCCAGCCTGCAAACGATCTGGGAATCTCACCTTTCTACCTGTTGTGTGAAATTTATTGTTATTGTCTACCGATGGTAAATCATTGACATTATTCGGTTTAACATTATAGGAAGGTTCAATCGATCGTTGGTCATCGGCCTCGCGAAGGGCAAAAGGTGGTTTTAATCGATCGATTGACACTTTTACATTTTTGCCATATACAGGGTGTCCCAACTTTATTTATACACGAAATATCTTCTTCCGTGTTCATGATATAAAAAAAGTTTCAAGAGAAATAGTTCTTGGTTTAAAGAACTTCTTCTACAGAGAGTACATTTAAGTATACAGGGTGCCTCAAAAGTACAATTTTTAATATCAACTTTACTTTTTTAAATAGGACACCCTATTTTATGTCAAATATTGCTTCTTCAATCAATTCTTTATCAAAAATCTATGATACGTTCTATGCCTAATGTGGTCCGTTTCCTAGATAATGGTAAGATTATATTAGTATAAAAACTTTGAAAATGCTTTGAAATATTAGGTAAACAATAATTACCTATTACTATAGTAACAAACTAGTGACATTTTAAAATAAATTTTGACATTTCCAACAGTGATATAAATTTTTAACTAGAAGATAAGAGGTCAAAGTAGTAAGTAATTTTTATAACTATGCCATCACTTTTTACTCCGAACGAATATGTTGACATGCTTTTAATCTACGGCGAGTGCAAGAAAAAATCGCGGGATGCACAACGGTTATACAGGGAGCGGTTTCCAGATCGTCCAACACCATCGCTTTGCAATTTTGCAAATGTGGAAAGAAAAATGCGAACGGGTTCTTTTCCTACCTCGAGGGGTTCACAACATGCTCGACCAGTAAGAAACGAAACTAACATAATAAATGTCTTTGCACTCATAGTACTAAACCCTCATCTGTCAGTAAGAGGCATATCAAAAGAAACGGGCATTAGCAAGACTTCAGTGCAGCGAATTCTAATTAACAACGAATACCACCCCTTTAAAGTTCATCTGGTACAAGCTCTATGCCCTAATGACTATGAAAGACGATTGGAATTCATCGCCTTTTGACTACACAGTTAAATGAGGATCCACGGTTTCTGGAGAAAATTATGTGGAGTGATGAATCGCGATTCCACAATAACGGAATCGTGAATCGTCATAACATTCATTATTGGTCGGTTGAAAATCCACATTGGGTTCGGGAAACTCATTTCCAAAATATCCGGGGAGTAAATGTGTGGTGTGGTTTCTTTAATGGACGATTAATTGGTCCACACTTTTATGAAGGAACATTAAACGGTCAAAGGTATTTAAATTTTTTAATCGAGGTCTTACCTACGCTTTTGGGAGAAGTTCCCATAAACGAACGTTTTAATATCTGACTTCAACAAGATGGTGCTCCGCCACATAACTTCCGGATTGTATGCACGATCGCCGGATTAAACACCTTTAGATTTTTATTTGTGGGGATATTTAAAGCAGGTAGTTTATACTGAAAAACCAAACAATTTGGAGAATTTAAAAAATAAAATTTCACGCGAAGAAATTCCAGCAGAAGTTATAAGGTCTGCCTGCACTAAGGAACTCCTCAAAAGATACGAGATATGTCAGAGCGAACATGGTCGTCACTTTGAGCATCTCTTATAATATCATTGTTTTTTTTTTTTAATTTTACGTTAATTTTAAATGTATTTTAATTAATAACCACATCAGAAAATTGTATTTGTAATTATCTCAAAAACGGACGACATTATGCATAGAACATATTATACATTTTTGATAGAGAATTCATTGAAGAAGCAATATTTGACATAAAATATAGGGTGTTCTATTTAAAAAAGTAAAGTTGATATTAAAAATTGTACTTTTGAGGCACCCTGTATACTTAAATGTACTTCCAGTAAAAGTAGTTCTTTAAACCAAGAACTATTTCTCTTGAAACTATTTTTATATAATGAACAGGGAAGAAGATATTTCGTGTATAAATAGAGTTGGGACACCCTGTATGTCTATAATAAAGTTTTTGTCGCCTCGCTCAATAACTTTGTAGGGTCCATCGTATGGAGGTTGTAAACATTCTTTTGAGGCGTCGTGGCGTAAAACTATAACTCTACAAGTTTTCAATTCTTTAAAAATAAAAATTGTATGAAAACCATGTCGCATACCAGGCGTCAGTTTAACTTCTTGCATGTGTTGACGAAGCTGTTTCGCGAATTCGGAAGCATCAATTGTTTTACTTGATTCGCCGAAAAATTCGCCAGGTAAACCCAAGGGAGAGCCAAACAACATGTCTGCAGCGGTCGCCTCTAAATATTCTTTTAACGATGCGCGAATGCCTAATGAAATAACTGGCAGCATGTCGACCCAATTGTCATTATCGTGGCATATAATTGCGCCTTTGAGTTGCCGATGCAATCTCTCCACCATACCGTTTGTCTGCGGATGATACGCGGTCGTTCTTAAATGCGAAATTCGTATCAAACGCGTGAATTCGCTAAATAATCGAGATTCGAATTGGCGGCCTTGGTCGGTAGTTACGCGTAAAGGCGGCATCCCACGGCGTGTGTATCGGCGATCCTGGCTCGTGGCTTGAGTTCGTCTAGGCTCGCCTAGGCTTGGCTCGTTAATCTGGGCTTGGCTAGTGGATGCGATCCCACGACGCGTGAAAGGTCGTGAAGAATGCTCGTGTTGGTTTGGCAAATTTATTTTTTATTCGTGCCAGTGGTGTTGCAACATGAACATGAATAATCGACGAAGACGAAATGCAGCTTGTGTTGCAGCCGCTTATTACATCATGTTGGGTAATTTTTTGAACCAGCAACAACGGCAAAAAAAAAGGCGTTGGTGGAGAGTGTCTTTGTATAAAAGCCGCAATATGTAAGTACTTTTATAGGTTGCCCCTTTAAATTCCATACAATTTGATATAGCATACTGGGGGAGGGGGGTGAAAACTAGTCCTTTTATTTTTTTGTATCTGTCATTCTTCTGTATGTAAAAAAGTGAAGAATTTTTAGAATTTTACGTATGCAAAATTTAAACAGTTCTTATTAACTTGTAGTTACAAATTAACCATTTGGTTGGTATGTTTTTAAAAGTTAAACGGTTTTATTGAAAATAAAGATAATCTGGCTGTAGATTGTACTAAATCACTTTATATTGATATTATAGCGATTGACTTATTTATTGTCTATGTATCTTTTTAATTTTTTTTATTATTTTAACTTGCAATGTATGTACAGGGTGTAATTTAATTGATGGCTGAAAATGCAGGATATGATTCCTTAGCTCATTTTAGGAAGAAAGTTCATATGAACATAATATGTCCTAAACCTCTTAACTTTTGAGCTACAGGTTGTTAAAGTTTTAAGAAAAAAATCGTTTTTTACATTGCAGTAGGCTGGTGCCCTATTAAAACTTTAACACCCTGTAGCTTAAAAGTTAAGAGGTTTAAGACATATGTTCATATGAACTTTTCTTCCTAAAATTAGCTGAGGAATCATATTGTATTTTTATACACGATCGTTCTCTTTAAGACCTAGATACATAAATAACTATTATTTTTAGATACAGTGCCTCAAATATGTTATTGGATCTACGTCAAGAACCATCTGACTATTTCGAAAATTTTTGTAGGATGTCAGCCACTGATTTTGAATTTTTGCTAAATAAACTGGGCCCAATTATAGCTAAAAGAAATACAAATATGAGGGAAAGCATACCTGTCCAGGAAAGATTTGCAGTAACGTTAAGGTTTTTAGCCACTGGAGACAGTTTTAAAAGCCTCTCGTACCTTTTTAAATTTTCCCCTCAAACTGTTTCCCGGTGTGTACAAGATTGATACATTAAAGGATGAAATTAAGGTAGGTACACAGTTTTTAAATGCAAAATATTTTAATAAAAACAGATTTACAAAGTAACTTCTTAAAATTTACATAGTAACTATGTTTTCAAACGTCGGATTGTAATTGTTTTCGTCATATTCGCTTGAAGTTAATCGGTGTGATAACTCTGAATCACTCGAGGTAGCTGGTGGCTGATAATGTGGTGATACCGGGGATGTCAACGGCGATGGCGTTAAGAATGATGCATTTGGTTGAGAATGGGAATTGAATGGGGGCTGATATGTCAACGGCGATGGCGTGAATGATGAATTTGGTTGAGAATTTAATGTTGGCTGATAGTGTGGTGATAATGATGGTGATGTTTACGGCGATGGCGTGAATGATGCATTTGTTTGTGAATGGGAATTGGATGGTGGCTGATAATAAAAACATGGCAGGTTTTGATTAGCTGATAAACGCTGCTGAAAAGAATAATTTCGTTGGGGATAAGCGTAGCTCGGATCCCTACCGTGTTTAATAGAAAACGATCTATTTGGAGCATAGCAGTTTCCCTTGTAGGTTCATCCAAAGCTCTTAGTTTTTTTGCCAAAAGTTCGCCATATAAATCACATTCATCAGAATCTGAGTCCACTTCAGAAAACTTTTTAAAAACTTTGTAGGCATCATCCATGCGCTGCTTTGTGGTATCAGCTGAAATGTTTGTATGTTGCCTTTTTCTACGTTTCATTGGGCCTTCTGGAGGCTTTAACTCGCTCCGTTCAGTTTGCTGTTTGGTTCCAGATGGTCCAGCAGGAGGTTCTTGAATATCCTGATGTGTGTTCTCGGAGGGTTCGCTTTCCTCCAACATACTTTCACTATCAACATTGTTTACTTGCTCAGAAACCTGAAAATAAAAACTTCATTAATAAAAGTGAAAACGAGCGACGTAAAGCCGGTATACCGTGTTTGACATTCAGTATTTTACGACCCATTCACCTTATATTGTTAAAATTCACTAAAACATTTTGTGAAATATGTAATACTCTTTCAGATGTCAATTGTCAATTACAGTAGTATTAAAAAATGCATTGTTTTTAATTTACATGGTGTTAAAGTTATTTTTTGTGGTGGTGGCCAAAAAATTTTTTATTTTCTTTGTATGGCCTAAGTTAAGTAAGACTTAAACTTATGTTAAATATTAAATATTTTGGATTTGTGGTTTCGAAAGTATGTATTGTCAAAAATCAATTTAAAAAAAAATATCTTTAACACCCTGTAAATTTAATACGGTGCATTTTTCAATATTACTAAAATGAAGTTTTTGTCCTATTTTGAACTATTTTTTTATTTTATTTTTTGTTTTTCAATTTTTTAATTTTGACTTATTTTTTTTTAGTTGCCTCAAGCATGCATTGGATGGCGTAAAATATCAGAAGAATTTAAAGAAAAATGGCAATTTCCAAACTGTCTTGGGGCACTAGACGGGAAGCATATAGTCATTCAGTCACCTATTAATAGTGGAACGGAATTTTATAATTACAAGGGAACTTTTAGTGTAGTGTTGATATGGCTTTAGTGAATGCAAACTATGAATTTACTTATGTCAATATTGGATGTCAAGGTCAAATTAGTGACGAAGGTGTTTTTCGGAACACATCTTTGTTCAAAAAACTAGCGGAAAATGAGTTAAATCTTCCAGAAGATGAACCGCTACACGATAATGAGAAACCATTGCCTTATGTTTTTCTGGGGGATAATGCGTTTCCTTTAAGTTCTCATATGATGAAGCCATATGCTGGAGTGCATGACAAAGGTAGTGAAAAAAGAGTATTCAATTATCGGCTTTCTCGAGCACGTAGGGTGGTTGAGAATGTTTTTGGCATACTTGCATCGGTTTTCCGGATATTTAGAAAGCCCATGTTGCTGGATCCTGCTCGAGTAACAGAAATAACAATGGCAAGCGTATTGCTACACAACTTTTTACGTAGGAGTCGAGCTTCAAGATCAAGATATATGCCACCAGAATCAGTAGATTCTGAAATGAATGGAAACGTTATTCCAGGAACATGGAGAAATACAAATGAAAATATGACTTCATTTTTACCACTGAGGCAAGTTGCTAGAAAGCCAGGGCAAGAGGCAATGGAAATAAGAAACTCTTATGCTTAATATTTTACAACAAATGGGGCATTACCGTGGCAAAATGATTATTAAATATTTATCATTAATATTACTCTAACTGTGTAACTTTCAAATATTAATATTTGTAAGTAGATAATAAAAAAAATCTATGTTTTATTTTCATAAAAAGAAACTGAAATAAGATAAACAGAAATGGATTGGAAACGTTCTCAGAAATATTAAGACAAAAATACACCAACAGTCAAGTGAATTGTAAATAAAAAAAAAATTATATATAATATTATTTATTTTTATACTTTCTACACAACCTTAAAAATTTCATTTTCCATTTTTTATTTCACAAAAGTAAACGCATAACTTTAAAAATTGGAACAAATGTACCAGGTGACCTCGCTAAAGTGCAACCCCCCTAACTTTTTTATTTTCTGTTAATTTTTTTGAAAAGTATATAATGTGTTTTTTTTTAATGTCCCCCCCCCTTTATTTTTTGAACGGCTCAACTTAGAGACTTCAAATCATTATATATATTAGATGAAGTCTATTTTCTGATAGCAAAAAAACTGTATTGAAAAAAATTTAAATCCGGAGCTGGGTTTTTAATTTTAATTTTCATTAACCTTGATAATAAAAAAATAAATAGTGATAAAAAAATTATAGCATATCATTTGGACCACCCTGTACATACAATTATTGTATAAAAACATAAATTTCTACCCCGTTAAGTTTACCCTGTAAGAAATTTTCCCGAAAATTGACTACTTTTGAATTAGCATAATAGTAAAGTAAAGACAGAAATTAAATAAACTAACTTACCTCCGAATCTGTTGTTTTATTCGGCATATAAACACCGTGCAAAAACCGGTACATGAATTCAAAGGCAAACCAATCAGGTTTGAATACATTCTGGGATCCAGACCCAGTTTTTGTTGTGTCTTTGACTTTTTGTAAAAGCTTTCGAAAAGAAGCCATTAGGCTATCCCTTTTTTTTTTAATTCCGTCACCGTAGACTTGTTGGACATTTGTTCTTCAATTCGTTTCCACGCATCATGAACCAGGTTCCTATTTTTGTGGTCTGGGTCCCTTGGGTTCCATATCGCCGGTTCACCTTCGTAGAAAGATAAAAACTCGAGCACCAACTCGTTGGACCACTCTATAATTATTTTTTCCGTCATCCTGCCAACCGTTCGCAGCAAAAGTCAAGACGCTACTGACCTGAACCGAACCTCCGTACTCGTTTCGAGCGATCGTTGGATCGGGTTGAACACGACACAAGCCGAGCTCGAAGAGGCTCGCCTTCCTTTGAGTATCGTCAAGTTTACCGACAAAAAGCGGGTACGTCCAAGCCGCGCCAAAAATGACGAGCTGCCCCATAGCTGCCCGGTCCCACGACTCGTGTATCGGCGAGTCTTGCTCGTGGCTTGCCGATACACGCGCCGTGGGATGCCGCCTTAAAGGTACGCCAAAACGAGAGATCCAAATATTTAAAAAAGCTTTCGCGACCGTTTGAGCATCGATTTCAGCTAGCGGAGTGGCTTCTGGCCATCGCGAAAATCGATCAATGCACGTCAAACAGTATTTATAGCCTTGGGATATCGGCAAAGGTCCTACAAGATCAGTATGCACGTGCTCAAATCTACCGCTTGGGCTTATACTCCAGTAATATTACGGGTCAAATGGCGATATATCCGACAAAATTCATAAAGTTTTGAAAATTGGTAGGTATATTAGGGATAGCATAAGATTTACTTAACCGAAAAGTTCCCACCCCTAAATAGTGTGCTTCATCCCCCAGGACGTCCTTTCTACCCCCATTTTTAGTGTTTCTAGATTATCTCGGCAACGGTGCGGTTTTCGACAAAAATAATTATATACAAAACTGTTCTTTATAAAATTCTCTATCAAAAAGGTGTTTACACTTTTTTCTAAAGTTAAAAATAACGTGGGAAGTAGGGCGCAAACATAAGGGTTGGTACCGACTAACGCTATCTACAGTGCAATCTACTTTCAAGTTTAATGTTTAATGCTAAAAAATAGCAGTAGGCACTAACTCCATTAAAATTTTAATATACGTACCGCTTCCACCTCCTCACCCTTATAAAAAGAGCGAGTTGTACTTGTTTCCACACCACCCAATTGGTAAAATACTTGGCGCGTTTTTTTAAAGTGATATCCCCTGTAGGCCTACTTCGCTAGGTATCAAATGTTAATTATGAATCTTCATCGTCTTCCACAAATTCAACATTCAAGCATGATTGTCCATGGCAATGATAACACATTGTAGAGCAACTCAAACCTGCTTTTTTGCAACTACACCTGTATTCGCACCCTAATTTACATGAACAGGAAATAAGCGTTAAAACAGATTCGGGAGCTGGTTGTTTGGTTGTCATTGTTGGGATTAATATACCGCCGACTTTTTTCCACCCCCAATCGGTAGCTTCGAGCGTAACACTTTTCCATGTTTGAATTTGGTGAAAAACCCGATACGAGTGTTGCCGAGCCGCAGCAGAAGTTGGTGGTAGTTTTGATAACATTACAATGTTATTCGCTTTACCAACAAGTTTGTTGAAAAACATAAATCTGTATTCATCTAGACTTTTTTCTGCCGAGGTACAGTTGTATAAAGCTAAAATAAATCGCTCTCCTATGTTTGCAATTTTTTCATGAGTAGCTTTATCATTATTGAAAGTTTGCACAATATGTTGTAAATCAATTATTTTATTAAATACATTGGTTGCATTAACTTTCCCTTTGGAAAAAAACACTGAGGTTGTGTCACAACCGCTGATGGCGTGTACAAAAGTTGCGGATTGTAAATCTTAAGAACTGTAAATCCTTTTGCAGGTATTACCCTGTTTTTCTTTTAAAAATTTAATTTCTTTGTTAGAGGGAGAAGGTGCAATAAGAAGGACCAGCAGGTCAATATCTTGTCCTACGACAACAGCTGTGTCGCAATTATTAGATGTTTCTATTACAGTTTGTATTATCAATAAATCGGCGTCATCCGCAGCAGCGAATACATCTATACCTCATTTCTAA
Source organism: Polydrusus tereticollis (assembly GCA_963920685.1). Taxonomy (NCBI): domain Eukaryota; kingdom Metazoa; phylum Arthropoda; class Insecta; order Coleoptera; family Curculionidae; genus Polydrusus; species Polydrusus tereticollis. The sequence goes on from OY987332.1 coordinate 91,681,579, forward strand.
ACCTTTTTGCTAGTTTTGTGATTAAACGTTCTTTGTTAAACAAATTACTTAGGAACTTTTGCTGAGTTTCAGAAACAATAGTATTTTCGTCAAATATAATTTGAGGACAGCTTCTTTGAAGTAGCCGCCTTTGTCGTTCTAGTCTCTTCGTGCTGTTTGAATTTTCCATATAACCATCGAACACGTCAGTTACTCTATTCACATAATGTTTTTTTTATGTAAAAATTGTCGTAAACAATATTAAATGTCCCTATTTTTGGCCATATTACGCGGCGAAGCAAGTATCCTCCATCAATCACATACTCGCTGTTTTCGAAAATATGGTCTCGTTCTGGAACAGTATTAATAATCTGGTATAAAGCTACCCTATTCGTTTTTCTTATTAGGCTTTTCTCATCGAAAAGAGAAAGAGGTACTGAAGCTAGTTCAAAACTAAAGCACGTTTTTAACTCCAGACTCGAATGAACGGTGCAAATAATTATTTGAAAGAGTATTGTTGAATCAACCTGAACATCATTGCCATTAATTTTGATTGTATTGCTCAAACTGGATATCGGTTTTACACGATTTGCACGACGCACTTTTAAACTTTTAAATAAACTTCCTTCTTTAACGGCATCCTTTATACCTTTCTCACTAAAAAATTTTGCTCTGTGGCAATTGATATCGTCCGTCGCCATAATGCCACTAGATAGCGAGACAAGATTTGAAGTATTCATGACAAAGGGTGAATGTTTTTGTAACCATTGCAACAATTTTTCACAGTCCTCTTGGTCTTTCTGAACTCTAACGTCACGCAACTCTACATGCTGATGACTGCTCTCAGAGTACAATCCACAAAAGTTTTCTATACTGGCACACACATGATAGTGTAATCATTTTGATAATCATTCAAATGATGTTGAGTTGCCTCGGCCAAGAAGACTTTTTTTTTTGTTAGGTGTGGGTTTGTCCTATTATCTGACAAATTTTTTAGGGCGCCATCCTACCAGAAATAATACAAAATCTTACAAACACTTGGTAGTTTATTAAACTATACTTGTATAACAATGATTATTGAGATTGGTTTCTGAAGAAACCGTTTACAATATAAAAAGGTGAAAATTAAAGTGAAAATAGAGCAATGGTCTGCTGGTCTTTACAAAGTTATCCTTCTGACTGACAAATACTTAGCTCTGCATTGTCATCCATGAAGTGTGTCCAAGATTCAGTCCTCTTCACCTGGAAGTTGTCTCGATGAGGCGTTCCATGCATAGAACTTCAGCAATGTAGACGTCAGGACTTGATTAGACTTGAATGCTTGTGACGGTGATTGATTGGAACAATGACGTCAGATGAGCTTATGCCAGCCTCAGGTTTGCTTGTTTACATGTAATGTTAGAAAAGTGGATTTAGACCAGCGAATAATATTGCAATAAAAGGTTTTAAAATGAATACTTATGTTAAACAGTACCAGTTGTAACTTAAATTTCTATAATATAGTTACAGGATGTTTTTACTCCCTGTTACTCAAGTGAATTTGAATAGTTTTAAATTTAGAAATGAAATTACTATGTTTAATTACGTAAGGTCAAAAACAAGATTTCTTTCGTGTTTAAGTAGTAAGAAAAGTAAGTGAAGTAGTAAGAAAAATAAATGATTTGATTGACTTAAAATATATTTAAGTTTTAAGTTAATCCAAGAGAGGCATCTTGTGCCAAAAAGATAAAAATTAAGTAACTTATATACTATACAATGGACAAATATATAATAGAGATATTTAAAACTAGTAGAAAATGCTGCATTCAAAAGTATCTATAACTTTTGTGCAGATTCGATAGGCATAAAGAGCAAAAAGGCAATCGTTTGCAAGATAGATAAATGTGGTTTAACGAGCTACAGGCATTCGTCACCACATGATATTGGTGTACCAGACTAATGTCTTATGGCACCCAAGGTAAGATACGAACAAGATAAGTTCAAGATACGGTACAAGAGAAATTGTATATACAGTGTGACTTAAGATATTGTCCATCCAGTACAAGTATGTCGCGCCAATTGAGTTAGAAGTTTAAGAGAAAATAAACATTAAATCAGAATTGATTTCTGACAGATATCAATAAGAGAAATGGGGTGAGTTTTTTAACAAATTCAATTTAGGTTTCAGCTTAGAAACAAAAAAAAAACTCACCTGCTTTCCTCGATATCAGCTTCCTGGGATATTCTGTTAGTCACCAGTTCTGTAGAGCCTGGATCTGTCGGTTTCCTTGAGAATGGTCCAGCCAGTTTTACTCTATTATCTGGTTCTCACCAATGTTCGTCAAGAACTTAAATAAACCACCAACTGGCCAACGATATTTGCTAAAACGTAAAAGAAACGACAGAGACCCGAAAAACAAAGTTAAATTGAGAATTTAAACATTATTTGAAGACAAACAAACAAAACCATGACCTGATGATGAAAAAAAGTTATTTTAAATTGAATGCAAAATTATGAAAATATTGATTGATATCCACATTTACTCAAGAAATATCATTATTACTGGCTTCTGTCTGTTAAGATGATGCTTTTGGATCATCAACAACATTATAATTTATAAGGATGAAAGAGATTAATGAAGATTAATAATTTATAACGCCATTATGGCCGGCACGTCTTTATTTTGTTAGGACATAAAAGTGTGGAATTCAATCAGTGTGAAAATAGATTAAAAGGTCATGGCTTACTAGAAAGTAATATTTATGGTTCAATTACATACTTATTATTAGACAGAATATAAATTTAGTGAAACTCAAACTTAGCGTGACATACCTGTATCAGGACAAAACCAAAAGTGAAGTCTTAAAAAATCAACCTCTCTGACTAGAGCCTTTTTCTATTCACGGATACAATATAAACTAAATTAAATGTAAGAAATCGATAATCTATATTAAAGAAACCCTATTAATCTATGTTATAGAACGACAAATTTACAGTTGGTCTCTTCATATATACAAACTTAAAGAATCGATATTAACTGCAGTATGCGGAGTTATCCATAGATGGCAGCGCCAATACCTAAAGATAGATTATACTTTAAAATCCAACGTAACGAAAAAACTTTTATTTACGTTACAATAGGCTGCTGGCATACCCAAAATCCATTTGTTTAGAACACTTTCACTAAAGCCCCTCCCATGCGTGATACCACCAACACTTTTCATTTGCTTCATTAAAGTCTGTTCAATAGTCATATCGCTCCACACACCACACCAATGGTTATCGGAACGGCGAAGTGTAAAAAACCTTTTTCAGTCAATTTTTCCAAATCCGTATCAGACATTTTTTCATGCAATGAAACCATATCCTGAAGGTAAAGTTGACATGCCTTTGCATATGGAAAATGGCCAGTTGAGTAAAATATTGGAAGCATAGCTGTAACACATTGAAGGTGTAATTTCCAGTTTCCTGTATGCTCTGACTGAATAAAATGCATTGCGATATTGACAAGTTCGAAATACTGTAGCCACAATTCAGCCGTCTTGCCTAACTGTCGTAGTTTAGCAAACTCATCACAAGAGAGGTTTCTTAAGTTTTCGATATTATGATCTTTTTCTACATTGTTATATGTGGGAGGGTTGTTTTTTAAATCGGCTAGTAACAGTTGCATGTATTCTTTATCTTCACCTATCATACCAATGTCTTGTAATATCATTTTTGACAAAGCGGTTAGAGTTAAAAAATGCGCTCGCACTGCCCTCGCGTAAGCATGTCCATTAAGCATTTGAGGTACCGAAGCAGGAACATATATTGTCGACCACAATTCAGACAATCCGCTCCCCCCCCCCCCCCATAATGTATCCGATGGCTCCAAGGTACGACATTAAAAGGTGAAACCCTCCTAATCATACAATTATGTTTAAAAAAATGCTTCCGGGAATGCGTGATTCAGATGCAACGATATCTTCTGCCTTTATGTATAATGGCTGATCAAATCTAACCACACATGAACTTTGAGAGGAATTCTCCATTTCTTCAGCAGCTTTTTTAAGAACAGTGTAGACTGTGCCGTATTCTATTGGCGGATTATTCAGAAAAGGCAGTGAAAGAATTTCAGATTGTACGTACGGTTGTGTATGTGTCAAATTATCCATAAAACCCTACCACGATGGAATCGAAGGTATTTTTAAGTATTGTCCAATCATCCATAATACATCTTGATTTGACGGTTTTGAAGTTTTTTCAAACGCGGTATTAGAGTGCACATTGTTTAAAATAGTTTCATGTAGTACATTTTTTTGATTTACGAACGTTTGTAATGTCACTTTTTCGATATTTGCGACATCCTCGGCTTTGTATTGTTTAGACTTCACAACCTCAGGGTCCTTGACACCGGTATATGGTGTTATACATTTGATTCCTCCCATAGAATGAAAAGTACCTTTTCCCGTCATAGTAGCAATATTAAAATCCGCGTTGTCAAAAACAAATTGGGTAAATACGGAATCTTCTAAAATCGGCTGCCAGGATGTTGCAGCGGAAGCTTCAAACAAGCCTACACTGTTGTAGCTTGCGCAGAATCCCAAGTTTGAAACTGCCTGAAGGACATTTTTAGATGCAACCTTTCGAAATAGGTAAACTCCGAGCTCTAGTAACACGGAAGATAAAAATGAACGAGGTCTAGTAGCTGCAATTATTGCGTGCGCTATGGATATGCATTTATGTGAAGCGCGGTCAGATTTACTTACTTTATTCTTTGAAATAACATTTTTCAAAAAGACCTGCAATGTCTCTGGAATGTCGTTTCCTGCACCGTCAGTAAAGTTACACAAAGATGGGTAGTCATTAATATTATATGGGGTTGATCGAATATCCTCAAGTATTATAGAGGCCGCGGCTTCCACAATTTTCATTCGCCTGTCCTTTTCATTTCTTGTGCTATCCTTGTGCAGACCATCAATAAGGCGCGAATTAAAACTGGTACCACGGAAACAAACAATTGTTCCCCGTTTACTTATACTAGCAAATATAACACCATCACCGTATTCCTCCTGCAATTTTCTTCGTAGAGTTATTGGCGATATCTGTGTTCCCTCGGCTAAATTATCTTTCATTATTTTCGTCAACTCATTAAGAGTAAACTGGCATTCATCAGAGTCGTTGATAAAATCGCACAGTTTTTCAAAAGCAGTTGTTACGGTTTCGTCTTTTGGACGCCCTCTTTCTTACTTGCTTTAGTGGAATAGGATTACAAAATTTGGTGTAGCATTTGGTATGATAGCGCGCTTCTGCGGCGACTAAACAGAAAACACTTTCAATTCTTTTGGCAACCGTTTCACCCCACTTATCTTTTCGTAACGCAGCTTTCTTTAAAAGGCGATTTTTAAAACCTAATGAGCGAACTACATAAAATGTATCTCGTCTACCTTTGGCTAATTTGTTCAGTTTTGTCACATCACAAGATTTTTCGCAAATTAGGCACAAAGTCATAAAATCGAATTTTCACGTTTTTGTGACAGTCGCAAAGTACTTCCTTTTTTTCTTTTCAAAAATTGTGAAATATTCCTGTCCTTTATGTACTCACGTCTGCACACTTTATGGAGCTCAACTAATTCCGCACTTACAAATTTTTTACACTTTTTATCTTGCCGAGCTTTGCTAACAGCAATCAAGTTTTCAAGTCCTGTTTTGACAACTACAGTATCGCACATATTTTCACATATGATACACTTACTTGTTGATGCCATTATGACAATAATATCATATAATACTATCACAAATGAATAACATACTATAAACTAAATAAAAACGCACGAAAAGTTTATCTAATAATACGCGACAAAATACACACAGCCAAACAATAACGTATGGATGTTCAATCGACACTGAGTGAGTAACAAATACAGCCTTTACAAACAAGCGCCGTTTGCGACGGAGTACCTACCCCGAGACCTACCCGTAAAGGGCAATGACCTGTGGAATAACATTTATTTTGATAATAATTAGTGGATAAGGCCTACAGGGGATACCACTTTAAAAAACGTGCCAAGTATTTTACCTCTTGGGTAGTGTGGAAATAAGTACAACTCGCCCTTTTTATAGGGGTAAAGAAGGGCTGGAAGCGGTACGTATATTAAAATTTTAAATGGAGTTAGTGCCTACTGCTATTTTTTAGCGTTAAACATTAAACTTGAAAGTAGATTACAATGTAGATAGTGTTAGTCGGTACCAACCCTTATGTGCGGCTCACGTTTATAACAATGAGGTACACAAAACTTTAACCTGTATCTCCACAAGTCGACTGGTTTAAACTTGTTAAAAAATTGGGAAATAAAATCCTTTTTGTAACTTTACTGCATTATCTCTTTATAAAAAACTAATAATATTCCTCCTCTCTTCACCCTACCCTGGGCTACAACATTACTAACAAGACATGTTAGTTAAAACACTTAACAACTTTTTAACGTGATGGCTTCTTCCCTCACGGAGCGACGACTTATCTCTTTAGATTTCTACATGACACTCCTTTGTTTACACTTCAGAATATCATAATAACCCTATTGAAACACTTTGACCAATCAAATATTAACACGTCAAACCCAATAGGCAACGTCTCTACGTCAGTCAACTATCGATCGGCCAATCAACAGCTTATTCTTGTTGCTACGCACGTAGGTTTGTGTCGTAGTTAGAATCGCGTTGTATTTACAACGTCGCGGGACGCTATCAAATCAAACCAAAGGCAAAGATGTAACGTGCCAGTTTTTTTTTACATTATAGGATTTAATTTGAACGTATATTTTATAGATTTGTACAACGATGCAACCACTTTGATAGGCGGTGTTGCCATTTATATTGCATTTGAAATTAATGTACTTTTCTATTTATTAGCATTTAGTTGTTGAAGAAAAACATAGTACTTTAGCACGAATGCGACGTTGCCGCTTGGCTTAGTATTACATTACATTACATTTTATCCCATAAGATTGATTTCAACATTTTTACTTTATTTTCCTACTGGGTCACGACAGAAATATGAAGTGTTTCCCAAACACCTTATGTTTGCGCCCCATTTCCCACGTTATTATTAATTTTAGGAAAAAAGTGTAAACACCTTTTTGATAGAGAATTTTATTAAGAGCAATTTTGCATATAGGTATTTTTGTCGAAAAACGCACCGTTGCCGAGATAATCTAGAAACACTAAAAATGGGGGTAGAAATGACGTCCTGGGGGATGACGCACACTATTTAGGGATGGGAACTTTTTCGTTTAGTAATTCTTATGCTATCCCCAATATACCTACCAATTTTCAAAACTTTATGAATTTTGTCGAAAAAGAACGTAATTTTACTCAACTATTATAAAATCCTTTACGGAGCTTGAGACGTGTCTCGTGACTTTTGATTTTTGACACGCGATGCAATGTCGCGCCCATTCGCGACAATCTTTGTTGATAGAGCGCCATATAAAGCGCTGCGCGACTAATTATTTACTTGCGCGAGCTTCGGGGTGAGACAGTCCGTGCAATGAATCAAAAATAATTTTACGCAATGTTGCGGGGATAATGGTCGTACAATATCATTCGTCGTGTCACAGTATAAATTTATTTGAAATTCCGGAAAATGATTTTTTTTTAGTTTGAGAGAACTCGAATTTAAAATTTCTCTCTAGCTTGCGTCTTTTTTTTGTTCACATTCAATCGTTATATAATCGGGCGCTCGCGTAATTGTTTCTATTCTCGAAAGTGCATCAGCTACATGATTATCGACACCTTTAATATGTCGAATATCTGTAGTGAATTGACCGATATAGTCAAGATATCGAAACTGCCGCGGTGAGCATTTTTCCAGTTTTTGATTAAAAGCGAACGTGATTGGTTTATGGTCAGTGTAAACAAAAAATTCGCGAGCTTCTACTGAGTTTCTAAAACGTCTGACCGCGAGATATATAGCTAGTAAATTAAAACAGCACTTCTGTCTTCCTCCACAAATAATATATATTTTGAAAATTTAACGATTGTCCCCACATGTTTCGACTATATATACAGTCATCTTCAGGGAAACTATACCGAGTGTAAAATGGAATCTAATAGTTGTCTCAAATTAATGAGTACAACATTTAATATAATCGTAGCAAGTGAAATTTGTTTAGTTGAAGACTAACTTGAGGTAACTCAGAGTTGTAGATATGTAAATCAGCACATTTTAGTTATTTTAAAAATTTTTGTTAATAAAAGTGAGAAAATTTAGTAATATTTAATGAGCATGGTGTGAAATAAATTTTAATGATTAATGTATTTATATTTTTTGATATAACATGGTTTATGTGGAGAAAACCAAAAAAGAAAAGAAAGAAAAAATTTTTTAAGTTATTTTATAAAAAACATGAAATTTCATGTTCTTGTTTAGTAAAATAATTAAACAAAGTATAATGGGGGCTAAGCCCCTATGGGTTTAAATAAAACCACATTTTGGTACGGAGAAAAAGAATTTTTAAGTTTTTTTTAAAAGAGAAACAAAGTTTCGTGCTAACCACTACCTCGTTTGACTTGAACTTTTTAAGTAGCAAGTCAAATTCCGTTCTGGCAACATTCAGCCCGTCGGGCGCAAGCCTGCGCGCTCGACAATACAAAGGAGATCCGGGCATAGTTTTTATATGGTGTTCTGTGCTGTGTTTGACACTTTCTTTTTTAAATACCGCAGGTCTTGTCAAATCGGGATACTCTGAGGGTAATTTATGGTATTTCGTTTCACCAACAATTGTTTTTATTGACAAATCTTGTCGTTCACTGCACGTCCGATGGCACTACATTTTGTCGTAGCGTCGACAATTTTCTTATTACGCGGATCGACGAGTAGATTATAGAATGATAAGAAGCCCATTCTTATAATCGGCATATCGACGTCCGCGATGACGAAGCGCCAGGCAAAATCACGCTGCATCGAAAAGTCCAGATTTAATGCTACAGTGCCATACGTGGAGATGCGAGTTTTGTTGGCTGCGAAAAGTTCGTACTCGCACTTTTTTAGTTTTCCGCGCATTTTGCTTCGCGGATACCCACACAAATCTGCACCGGTGTCTATTATAAATTGCATTTTTGATTTCTTGTCCGTCACGAAAATGCAGCTTTTTAAAACAACGTCGTATTCAGCCGCTCATACAAACGGGTCACCTAGTTTTTTGGCTTTTCGTAATTGCACGGTTGCCTGCACTGCGTCGCTTTTTCACCAAATTTGAAGTGATACCAGCACAAGTCATGTTATTTTTTGGGCTGACTACGGTCGCGCCTGTCGCCGTGTGCGCGGGAGCGAGACCTGTTTCGCGACCGCGAATTTGAATTTGTCGCAATAGCACTAATTTGCAGCTGCAAACTCTCCACTTTTTCGATAAGTGCTTTCAACTGGTCTGCCTGTGGCTCTGTCACAACCGCGTTTCTCGGATTTTCCACTGACACGTCGTGAATGCGATCAGCTATGGCCGTCAGCTTTCACATTTTTTATCTTCCGTCACAGATAAAATTTCTTGAGTCTTCGTAGAAAGTCGACTTTTCCATAAATCGATTAAGAATTGTTCTGTAACGGAATCACCTGCGAGTTGTTTAAGGTGTCGCCAGTATTGCGAAAGTGTGCGATCGCCGATCTCTTCCGTTTCTAGCAACTTCCGTGTCCGCGTTGCGTCGGAATCGGTCAGTCTTTTGATAAGCGCACTTTTTATTGTTTTGTACTTATCCACTTCGGAAGGATTTTCCACAATGTCCTCGACCTCTTCCAAGTACTTATCATCTAATTCACAAACGATGTATGTGAATTTTGTATCGTCCCTCACAATTTTACTTAACTGGAACTGGGCTTCCACTCGACGAAACCATAAGTTAATTTTTTGTGGCCAGAATTTCGGTAATTTGACGCGTGTGGCAACTCATATTTTCTCCACTTCTGGCTCGTTCTCCATGTTGCTTTTATTTTCACTTCTAGCACTAAACACTTAAAAAAAACTCGGAGCACTCCACCTTTTTTTTATCGGGGTCACCAATTTAGGGTGTGTTCGGGTATGGTGTTTAATGAAATAGCTCACGTTTATATGTACACTTAAACTGTATTTACAATGATTACAAGATTTACAAAAAACGTCAGCGTGTCTCAAAAGTGCCGTGCGTATATCGTGGCTAGTTGAGACGAACTATCTTTTTCCCTTTGCGCTGCTTTTTGGAAAGTCCCAAAAACGTCGGCAATAAATCTTTATGGGCGACCAGCTTATTGTCTGTCCATTTGTTTGGTTTATTTGCCCTCGTCTCCGGCTTGGTGGTCTGTGGCGGCAGTACGGACCGTCAAGGTGCAATGACTGTTTTATTGCTCTTTCTCGGGCACGTAGGCCGCTTGACCAGGTGATGACAAAATATTTTCTTGATCAATTAAAAATAATATTTTGCATGTACCTATGTCCGCCACATTATTGATTCTGATTTTAATTATTGGTTCAAAAAATTTTTTTGGATAATCGTTTTTTTCCAGGACATTTTTTTTTCTTCTCCACTCCAGAAAACCCCACACAAAAATGTTTAACAGTGTAAGCCAAGTATGCATTAACTAAAACTCAAGGTATGTTTAGACAATAGTTAATAAAAATTTTTTAATGTAAAATAATAATATCACAATTAAAAATATCTCCCTTGTAGCCTGATGATGGTTTAAATTAAAATAAACCGAAACGTCACAGAAAACAAATATTGTTTTTTTATTCCGCAATTGACCGAAAACCCAGGAAATTAAAATCAAATGGTTGAACTAACGGTCAGGAAAAAAATATATGATAATTAAAGATATAATGTAATAAGTTGTCATAGGATTTATGTCAACATGTTGGTTAGTTAGTTTACAGCCATCATGGCAATCTCAATTTCAAATTAAATTGTTCCCATACTAAGGAAATCTTTTTTAACCTTATTTGTAACTGACTACTAATGACGAAATATGTTTTAAGTCGTGCTAATTTTTGATTAATATTTCTCTTTGATTTTGATATAATTACTTCAGCCATTACTTAACACAGACTTAAAGTTATTCAAAGAAGTAAACGATTAATAAAGGAACGGTCTTACTTTTATGGAAAAATAGAAACCCTTGGTGGAGCGCGACGCCTTGTTGATCTCCGATTTTCTTCCAAAATGGACCCGATCAATTATTCTGTTTTTCACTATTTTAATTAGGTTTTCCCCGGAATACGAGTTATTTAAATATCCGAGTCGAAGGGCCGAATTGTTTATATTATTGAATTAAACTAAAACTTAATTAGTGAACTATATATTGAACTTAGAATTTTACAAAATTGACGGAGCTTTTAATTCACTACCGTTAGCTTTGATGTCATAAATGAAGAAGGGCTTCTCTCGATGCTGCCGCGGTGTTGCCTCGTTTCCACAGTAAAGGCCGAACCTTTTAAAGAACTCAATCCCAGGCAAGTTTCTATTTTATCAATTTTGATTGAAGCGTGCCCCTCTCCGATATTGGAAATACTAGTACCATCATGGCCTGTCACTGTCAACAAACTTGAGCGTAATTAAGCTTAGCTTTTTTTGCTAAACTTTTCTGTATTAAAGCAGACCCACTTCCTGTATCCAAATATGTAGGGGAGAACCGCTATGAAGTGGACACTGTAATGAAAATTATTAAATTAAAGTTTTATGGACAATGAAATTCTTTAAAACCACATAGGCGAAAAGCTCTATTAATATCCTTGTAAAATCCACTATTATAAACAAAAAAGACAAGCTTATGATCTGAGTAATATTTAAATTTGAAAAAGCATGCCTTCGTCCGTTTCAAAACATCGATGTATTGAAACGGACGGTGGTGGTTTTGAAAAGGACAGTAGTGGTTTTGAAAATTATATTTGCATTAAAAGACATAAATTGCTTCAAAAATAACTTTTATTTAAACATAAGCTGTATTAGGAACAAATATTACAATAAAAATGACGAATTCCCTGAAGACCGCCAGTTTCATCTGCCCATAAATTGCATATGAAGCACTGTAACCAGTCTGTCTTGCTATGCTGATATGCTTCCTTGCAACAAACACAATTATTTTGATTTACTGCATTATTTTTGTCTTTGGTTTGAGTGCTCAGTTCATTGTTTTCTTTTAGTGTAAATTGGTTGTGTTCGTTGTTGGGTTTTAATTCGGAAATATTGACTTAGCGGAAGTTCATCAGACTGATCACTATCATCAGGATTCTTCCTATGGCAGTAGTCGTGTAATGGCAAATCGTCATCACTTGAATCGTGAATGGAAAAGTTGTCCAAATCTTCTGAACTTGAGGACTCTTTAATAAGGGATTTTATTCGTTTTGTTGTAGCCGCTGATACTTTTGGATTTGACTTCCTCTTTGTTGCCGCTTCTTTTTTTTCTGAAAGTTTGTCTTTTTCTGGTGTCTCAGTGATTACCGTCGTTTTTCCTTTCCGAGGTCCTCGCTGACATGCTTTTTTTGGAGGTGCCTTAGGATATGGCCTTAGTTGTTCTGGAGTTATAGTAATTTTCGAAGTGGAAGGCTGTGGAACATCACCTTCTAAAGATTGTGGGGTTGGATCTGTAGTGGTGGAAGTTGATGGCTGAGCAACATCTTTGACGCCTTGTGAAGTGCTTGGATCTGGCTGATCTGACACAAATGAAGACAAGTAATCGTCATCAGAAAAAATATTTCTGTTGAATGGGTGTACTCCGGTTGCCAAAAATGCTTTTGTTATATTTGCCGGTGAAAAAGCCTGAAGAAAAGCCTCGTTAGCAAATGAAGCTACTTCGTAAATAGTTACTGTTTTTCCTGGGTTTGATAACATCCAAGAATTCATTGCCGTTCTATATCTGCTTTTAAAGGGCCCATATACACAAACATCTAATTGCTGTAGCCGGTGACTACAGTGCGGGGGAAATGTAAGAATGGTTATATAATTTTGCCTTGCTAACTTGACAACTTCGACAGTAATATGCGTTTTATGGTTATCCATCAAAATCAGGCATGGATCATCTGCTGTAGGCTTTACAAATTTAATAAAGTGCTTCATTGTATCTACAATTCATTCCTCCGTCATCCACCCACTAGGATTTGCCACTCCCTTTGCGCCAATGGGTCCTTCTCTCACATAACTTCTTTGAAATGCACTCTTGGGAATATAAAAAATGGGGGTATTGTCCCACCAGATGCATTAATAAATCCAACCATCGTAACCAAATTACTCTTTCCGCTGAGGTCACTTGCCCTACTTGCTTTGTGCCTCTTATCGCCAAGACTTTTGGGGGATTTGTGACTGTGAGACAGCCGGTTTCATTCAAGTTCCACATCATATGGGGCTTAAATTTGTGTTTCTCCAGAACCCGCTGCAAGTTGTCATAAAAATTATTGACATTTGTTTTATTGAAAGAGGTTGCTCTAGATAGTGATGTGTTTTCTGGTTTTCTTAAACTCAACGTTGCATTTCTCTTCATAAAACCATGCAACCAGTCTTTTGATGCCATCTCGTTTTTGGTCCAAGGTTTTGGTAAAATGCTGAGCGCCTTAGCATACTGATAGGCCAGTTCCCTAACTTGCACCATTGTAAGGCCGTAACACATCTTAGATGATGTTTTCAGATAGTCTGCCAATATTTTTTCCTGATCAAGGGAAAAAATACGTTTATTACCTATGTTAGGTCTATTACGATAATCTTCCTCCTCAGTTTTAGCTTTCTTACAAATAGAAGCTAAATAAAACTTGGACATGTTATGGGCCGACGCCACTGACCGGATTGATTGACTTCGTTCGAAAACTTCTCTTACGGCGGTTTCGATTACCTCACTGGATGGTCGTAACCTTTTTTTTTCGTGTAGGTCTATTGATCTAAAAAGTAAATAAATTTAATTAGTATAAATTAAAAATTTAAAAATTACTATAAATGATCAAAGCTATAAAACGGGCAAAGAGTATTGAAACGGACGCGTCCGTTTCAATGCAGCGTCTTGTGTCCACTTCAAAACAACACCCACTTAACCTCAAAATGACAATACAAAAGGTAAATAGAAAAATATTTTACAAGACGTGCCGCTACATTTATATACTAGAATAGCTTAGCTTTAACCCTATTAATCTAAAACTGACTATATTTCAATAGCTTACCTGTGACATGGTTTGATGTTTTCAGAAATAATTTACTTTTTTACCGAATAATAATAAAATGCTTGCCGTCGACACATAAACAACTCGTCCGACGTGCAACTTCGGTGGTAATGGTGGTTGGGAACAGGGTTGCCAGATTTGAATGTAAAAGTTTCGGCGATACAATCACATAGGTAATACTACAACTGTCAACTTTCAAGACCCGTCCGTTTCATAGCGGTTCTCCCCTACGTGTCCGCGGTTTACTTAGTATATAATAAAAAAATAATGCTGGTTTAGTGAAAATACATTATCTGTTGGATGTGCTCAAAAAATCTTTTAATATATTAGGTCTTAAGAATACTAGTTGACACTTCATTCTGGTCTCAATGTAGACAGATATTCCCTATAGAGCTCATCAGGGGCAATGTATCTGCCAGCTCTGACACCTACTTAAATAGAAGGGTTGCTTATACCATCGATAAGACACGAAACACGCTCTTCTCCCTATAATTTCACACGTAGGAAAAGTGGGGTAAGTGTAATAAAAAAAATACTTACCTCCGCTTTAGACTTAAATAATTAGACAACCAATATAGGTACAGATTCCATTTTTTGGCAGAATATTGTTTATTTAATTGTTAGAAAAACGCAAGTAAAAATATTTTCCTTACTGCCTAATTTGTTTTATATAAATGAAAATATTGGACCATGTTCGCTGATTACAC